>QLSR01000205.1:45926-59184 GCA_031780015.1 Citrullus colocynthis
AAAAAAAAAAAAAAAAAAAAAAAAAAGATCTTCCTCAAGTTTCAAAAAGATAATGAAACATACAAAGCTTCTTTTCTCGATGATTTGTAAAAATCCCAAATAGAATCGTTGGCCCATGGAAAACTGGCATTGCCACTACAAAGATTGAAGGAGCCCATAAAAGATCTGAGAATAGTAGAGCATGATCCTCATCAAAAATTTTCTTTGGTGGTTAAGAACTGTATACTCGAGTGCCACCAAACTTTTGCTCAACCATTTTAGCCAAAGTTGGAGTATCAAAGCAACCCATAAACTCATTTGAAAAGTTGTTGTATAACCCAAAATTTGTGAAGAAATGGGTTGAAATAAACCCATGAAAAGAGAGGCAACAAATCAAAATTGGGCAGGACCAAAACCAAGTCGGGTCGCACAAATTTGAAGTTGTTAGTTTGTGTGAAACACATGCTAGGAATGGAAACCGCAAGTTGGGTCGGGTCAAATAGATCAAGTGTTTGCATGTATTCTTCCAAGCTGCCTTCCAAGCAATCGGTTGCAAACAGAGATTTGAACTTCTTCAAATCAGGTTGCCCAAGCCTACTGTCTTCTTTGCCATAATCGCCCCATCTATTATCACGTCTTCTTTCTTGAACACGACTTTTTTAGCTTTTGCCCTATATTTTTTTTTTCTGATTTTTTCTTCTTTGCTCAGTTGGTCCATGTGTGAGTTCCAAATTTCTATTGGGTTTTATGTCTTATGTGTTTCTTGCAAGATTTCAGAACCTTGGTTGGATTCTCAATGTTCTTTTAATTTATAAAGCTCTTGGTTTTTTATTTTCTTAAATTATTTCTTTTTTGAACTCTTGCCATTGTTCTAAAAGTTGATCTATGTTTTGAGTCATCCTTCCCAACAAACACTGGTCTCTTTTACTCCCTTTCCTCTAATACTTCAGGATTAATATACAAAGTGGGTATTCTTGAATAAGTTTCAGCCTCATAATTGTTCTAGAAATGATTTATGGTTGTCTTTTTTTTTTATACCCGTATTATGGGTGCTCTTTGATGCTGCCCATGAAAATTTTCTGAATCATCTAAGTCCCAATTTTCACGTCAATTTCTTGAAAAACCAGTCCGATTAGATCTTCTAATTTTTTCTTAGTAATGTCGATTTGTTTTTATTTTTCGAAATATATTCAAATTTTCATCGCCATCGCTTGAGTCATTAGAATTAAATATCCAATGTAGATCTTTATCATAATTTTGATACCAACCGTTGTATTTCTTCTTGGGTGTCTTCTTGATTGGTAATAGTCCATTCTTGCACAATCTTGAAAAATTATTCGGATTCTTCTTTCATTCTTGAATTTAAAAGGTTCCCCTAATTAGATGTGTTGTTCAACAACAAGCACAACTAAAAAAGCTCCCTCTTGCAATTGACATCGTCAAGAGTTTCCCGGCCTTCCACCAACAATAGTCAACGTTGGCCGAAACAGTTGCTTTGATACCAAATCGATGTAACCTAAAGGATAAAAATGAGAGAAATTTCCCATAATAAAATCAAGTTCTTTATTATGAATCAAAAGTTACAAATACAAGAAGACAACTTATTTAATTATAGAGAATCAGAAAGCAAACTAATCCTAATCCTAATTAATCAAAGAAACTAATCCTAATCCTAATAAACTAAGGAAACTAATCCTAATCCTAATGAATTATGGAAACTAATCCTAATCCGAAACAATTAAGGGTTTGACAAGATACCCTAATTTACCCTAATCCTACTACATCAAAAAAAAAAAAACAAAATGTTAACAGGAGGGACAAAATTCAAGCAAAAAATGGGGGAATTTATATCATGCAGGTAGTTCCTTTGTAATTAAGCAACTTCTGCAAGACAGATGCAACTGAAAGTGCCTACATCCTAACGCCACGGATTGTTGTAAGGGCGATGTTTAGGAGAAATTCCCCAAAGTCCTAGTTTCAAACTATCAAGTAGAAAGTTCACTAAATGAAAACCCTTGCTGTCACTTGGAGGTTGGAGCTAGTGTTGGGGTGTGCGAAGTCTCCCCAAACTTTTCATCGAAGAAATGAAAAGAGACTAATGCTCAAAGATACAAACTCCACAAGGGAGTGAAAGAAAAGCAATTAAAGAAGGCAAAAATAATAAACAAAATTACCAAATTAAAATTACAAAGGATATATAAAAGCATTACAATTAAAGCAAATATCCCGAAGAGAAAATTCAACATAAGCTTTTGAGGGAGAAGGCCAACAGGAAGTCTTAAGATGGCCTAATAGTCTCATCCCGTGATATCAAAGGCTCAAAAATAAAACTTCATTGATGTAATGAAAAGATACTACTACTCCAAAATACAAGCTATCCAAATAGAAGACAAAAATAGGAGACAAACACAAATAATGAAGAACCCGGACCAAAAAGAAGAAAACCTTCAACTAAGAAGCACCAAAACTTAGAGAGAGAGTCCTATAAGAAACTAAGAGACAAGCTGAACCAAAACAAACCAGGCCAAACAAAGAGAAACAAACCAAAAAACTAGCAAGATTGTGTTGCAAACATTTAACTACTTTGATTGTATCCGGTAAGAAATTAAATATAAAACTTTCTTTTGGGGAGTGAGGAACTATTCGCTAGGTGTCTATTAACTTTCCTTCCTCATTTTTATGTTATTCAGCCACTTATCCACTTTATTTGTATCCAGTAAGAAATGAAATATACCTTGGTTTGTAAATTCGATAACATCATTCAAGAAAATATTTTTCGACTCTACTTGAATAATAAAAGTCCAACTACACCACAAGGTAAAGACTAACTAGTGAAATAAGTATCTAGTATCTACACAATTTGTCTTATCATAAGCAAAAAACAAACACACACACACAAAAAAAAAAAAAACAAAAAAAAACAAAAAACAAAAAAAAAAAGAAATACAACTAACCTTTAAATCACTAGAAGCAGCCCAAACTCGCAATAAAAGCTCAAAAGCAGAATTCAGAAATGACCTGCAATTTGACAGGAATCCGTACCTTTAACAAAAATGTTAAATTGAAATATTGAATGTAAAATGACACCAAGCATGATAGAACTTATCTCACATAACATCAACATCAATTGACGAATGTGAAGGGAAGTCCACACTATGCTGCCAAGCAGCTTGACACCAACATTTAATTGCTGCACAAGTAGAATGTGTCACAGGGTGGCAGCAAGAAGAGAAACTGAAGATGAGCTATAAAAATCAACAATTTTTCACAAGATTCATTCATTTGACTAAAAAGAATAACGACAATAATTGATCATGAAAAATAAAATGAATGTCAAATTCTTTAGTAATTTGATATATAACATTGCAAAGTGTCACGTGCATCCAAATTATATTACCTATTAACCTCAATCCTTTTAAATAATAGAGTTAAATTAAGCGCAAATATATTCTTTGGACTTTGAAACAGGAAGATAGATTTGTTAACCCCTGCACCCCACCCCACTATAATCCCTCCCTCCCTCCCTCCCTCCCTCCTTATTCTAAGAAAAACCTCCAAAAAATCCCTCTTTCCCCTCAATAGAGCTCCTTCCTACAAAGGCAAGCAGAAAAGAAAAATTGGTGATAGCGATAACAATAAAATGAGGCATGCTTTCGCATGATGTTCTTTTCCAATGAGAAAACTTTCTATTAAGAATGAAAAAATAAACATTTAGGTGCCTTCAAAAAAATCCATTGTCATTAGAAAAGGGTCAATTCAACATTTAGATGTCTTCAAAAGAGCCATTGTCACTAAAAAAAAGGCACTATTAGTGACTACATACAAGAAGTTTGGAGATGGAGACCACAAGCAAAAAGTTGGGAATTAGAGAAACGCCTTGACAATAATGTAAAGTGCACAAACAAATAACTCCATAAATGTTGAACTTGGTCATTCTAGCAACTCCTAAATTTTAAAGGAAAAAAAAACAGATTTATGCTATGATAGATCGAAATAGAGAATTCCTCAATTAAATTGAAAAGCAAGACAATCTAATCCACATCTCTCAAACTTAAGATCAGATCTTGTTTTTTAATAAGGTATAGGTGGTCTCCAAACCATTTGCAAAAATAGGTCTATGAGCATCTCGAACATTTCCAAGGATGGGCAGAACTCTGGAAAGCACACCTTTTAGTCGCGGCGTGAACTGTAATGCTTTAATGGAGAGTAAAATCATAAAAAAACATGTTATACAAGTAGGTAAATAGCAGCAGCAAAATAAAGTTCTGAAAATACAAAATAAATTAAAAAAATGTTGTTTGTTTACAAACCATCAGAAGAAGCAAAATCTGCTAGAATTTGAACCATAGCTGGTAAAGCTGAACTAGGCCCTCCCAAATGAAGATATATTTCTTCCATCATCTTCCACATCACCATAAAAGAGATCAGTTATTGCAAAATCAATAAAAAATCCACAGTTGACCGAGTACACATACTCATACAAACACACAAACATATTTGTACAAAGATATGTTGTAGTTGTATGGTTTTTGTCTGACCAAGCAGGCAGCTCGAAATTATAGAATTGTTTGGCAGATATTAAATTATTCATCGCGAGGAAACTTGGAGCCAAGAGCAATATAAAATGGCAACCATAAAGGTTTGATAAATTATCTTAAAATCATTTAATTGACTTCCATGAGGAAACTTCTGAAACCAATTAAGAAAGAGAGAGAGAAAGAAGAAGAGGAGAGGAATTTATAAATGTAACTGCATGCTTGACCATATTTTCACATAAGAAGTATGCTTGACCAATTTTTCCAAATCCTTTTTGTCTAAGCGATCACACCAACTCATCCAGATCCCATTTTGTCAAAATCCTCTTTACCATCAGTTATAATGTTCGTCTAGTCATGTAATTATATGTAGCTACATGATATTGAATGCAAGCAGTTATGCTAAATACGTGTTCTACTGATCATATTTTACCCGACACTCATAAACAACATGAATTAAAACAAACTTACTAGGTCAGGCAAATGTGAGCCTATTGAAACAAGAAGTCCTGCAGCAGCTCTTTGCCATTCAGTATTAAGTTCCTACATCACGGACAATAAAATAAAAACTAACTTGACCACACAAGAACTTTACAAAATGGAAAGTAGTTTCACAACCAATAAGCAATTTCCAGTTGGTGAAATACTACCAGGTTTCACACTTTAAAAAGAAAAGTTCAGTTCATGGTCAAAGTTGAACATCAAGATCGATTGGTGGGATATTAGACTACAAAGGTGCTTCAATATTATAAATTCTAGGCTTCAACAAAAGGACTAAATGGTTAATCAAAATAACGTTTGTGTAGAACATTTAGGAAAGACTTAAATCATTGTGAAGACTGCTCGATTACAATAAAGTAATAAAAACTGCAATAAGTATGAACTTGTATGGCAGCGCACCTAATAATTCTGGAAATTTGAATTCTTGTGGGAAGAGAAATGGAAATAACAGCGGTAAAGGAGGAATTTTTTTTTTTTTTTTTTAATACCTGCGAGTGTCCTAGTCAACTTACGCGCACCTTGACTAATCCGACGGGACAACCCGCCTGACCATACAACATTTGGGTGTCAAGGAAACTCATAAGATATTAATTCTTAGGTAGGTGGCCACCATAGACTGAACCCATGACCTCTTGGTAAAGGAGGAAATAATAACTCCAATAATAGGCCCCAATGCAAATTATATGGCAATTTTGGACACACTGTACTGAAATGCTATTCTGGATTTGATCCCACATTTCATGGAGTTGCTCTAATTTCACTTTTCCCACTAATTCTTTAGAATTCAGATATGCCAGCTATAATGGTTGCTCCTAACCTTAATGTTGATACTAATCAGTATCTTGATTCCATTGCAACATGAACAAACCATGTGATAAATTATCTTTTGGATCTTGCTATAAGTTTTCCTTGTTGATCTGTTAATCAAGTACATATAGATAATGGAGCAGGTTTATCCACTCCTAATATTGGATCTTCTCATTTTTCATCACCCTAATAATTGTTCCTTTATTCTCAAGAATCTACTCCATGTTTCTCAAATAACCAAACGTTTGATTCATGTCAGTCAATTGTCAAGATGTTTTCTTGTAATATCAATATAAGGAAGATAGAACAAAGAGCTAAGAAGGAAAAATTGAAAAGTATCATAGACCATGAGATGACGTGCCAACCTTGCAATTGCCAAGTTACAGTAGTCATGCCTCCTAAACGAAGATACTAGTTTCCAAATTGAAGCTTCTATTTCAGAGACTAATATATTTACAAGCCAAATAAATTGTCATTTCTTCTTTTGGAAATAACTTATGGCTTGAAATTCCTAAAATTACCTTGATGTAACAACCAGAAAGATTGGAAAAAAGGAATAAAGAAACCGAACCGACAACTTCAGTATGAAAAAGACCTTGGAAGAGATTATCTCAGTCGTCGAAATCTTTGCAAGCTTGGACATGAAAGCTGGATCAACATCTTCTTTGTCCAAGGCTCGCACTCCGAATGACATTACTAGAAAAGCTCCAGCCATGTTTCCAAAACGCTGCAAATGACCACCAATTTTTAAAACGCATTTTCAACACAGAAAAATTAAACGAAACTATTAACTACCATGTCATGATTCCTAAGAAGCAAGACGACGAAGTAAATACTGTAATTACCCGGCGTCCTCCTCGCGAAACAGCATAGCAGCAGTCGAGAACCAGAAGCGGATTCCTGATATAAAGTTCCAATTCATAACTTATAAATGAAACCAGACTCAAATAGGTAAAGACGACGAGTGAGAGAGAATACAATGTAGCTATGTCCTTAAGCGAAGCCATGGACGCCTCCCTCACTACGGACGATTCATCAGCAAGAGATGAAACTAAAATTTGAACAGCCTCTGCAATTAGTGAAGACATGCACACAAAATGATCAATAACGAACTTCCAGAACACGTCAACGATCGTTATATCCATTTAAGAAAAATTCAAACTAACAAAAAAGATTGATTGAAATTACAACATATAGAAAAGTGAAGGAACCTGGTGCAGGAATTGAGTTTCCGGAAGCAGACGACGCCATGGAAGGATGGAAACAAAATCAACAGCGTAGAGGGGTCGGCACAGCGATCCTGCTGCTTCGTTAAATTTCCATGGGTAGTTTACAGGGAGAGGAAGAGGCAAGCAATTCTCAAGTTTCAACGGCCGTGGATCTAAAATTCTTTTTGACATGAATTCTTTAGATTCTTATATGCAACAGAAAATTCCATTTTTATTTCTTTCTACCATGCTATGAACTAACGGTGGCACAAGGGATTTTTTAATCTAAGCACCGGCAGAAATTACCCTTCCAAAAGTCCAAAAAAATAATAAATAACAAGTTAAAAAAAAAAAAAAAGAGACAGGAACACAGAGAGTGAAAATAGAAAAATTATTTTAAATGACAAAATTGTTTAAAAAATGTAAAATTAATAGCAAAATATACCGATGACACATATAGTAGTCTATCACAATCTTTGGATTTTTTTTATTTACCTTTTTCACCATTTAAAGCAATGGAAAGAATGTTTAATTGTGCTAAAAAAAAGATTAGGGATAAAATTTTCATTGGACATTCAATAAATGCTTTTAAATTCTATCAACTTAGAAGTAAATAACCCATTTTAAATTATGTAGCCAAAAAAAATTGAAATGAATGTAATAAAATATATTTATTTAGATGTTCAATTAAAAAAAAATAAGAAATTCATTAATACATATTTCTATCTTAATTTATTAATTAAACATCTTTTTAGTTCATGACAAGATTAATTCGTGATGGATTAAGTAATTTATTTGTAATCAAATTAGTTATAAATTCTTTAATCAAATCATACGAATGACAAAATGTAGATTCAAATATTTGATATTTTAATCAAAAATGTAATATCAAATGATGCTAGATTATATATATAAATATAGATATAGGTACGACAACTCTCCATTCTTTTTCTAAGAGAAAAAAATTGAATCAACATAATTTATATAATAAAAAATATCGTATTGATTTTGAATGAACCTAAAATCTGCTGTTAATCACTAAATGTAAGATTTTCTTATATTCTGTTATTTTTTATATAGATGAATTAAAATATAAAGATAATTTAGAATATAGGAATATGTTCAAACGTATGCTCGTTCCCTACGTAAAGGACAAAAAATAAAAGCTTTTATTGACCTTCAAAGCAAAAGCTGCAAGTCGGAAGTTTTGGTCCATTGTATCATTTGCAAATTACAATGTACACCATGTTTTAGTAAACTCAAAAATATTATCACAATTTATCCGGTTTACAAATTACACCATAAAAAATGTTTTAACTGAATAATTGTCTAAAAATAAGATTGGTTGGAAAAAAAATTAAAAACTAAAAACACAACTAAAAAGAATAAGGAGGAAAGGGTGGATTATTGAATTTCATGAAATTGCATGTTCTGACTGAAAATTGATACAACATACAATTTTTTTTAGTATAATAATGGAGGGAATGAGGAGATCGAATCTTCGATCTCTAGAGAAAAATGTCATATCAATTACCGTTGATACAAATAGATCATTTCAAAACGATAGTATAATTAAACTTAGTTTTTCAAGAAAAATCAGTGGTATATAAAACATATGTGTGCTACAACGTTGATAAGATTTCAAAAAAGAATTGTTATAATCTATAACAAGTTTTGACAAATTTATTCAATAAGTAAATTGTATATTGGCAAAACTTGATATTACGACACTATTAAATTTAGAAGATTTTACATTGCGTTTTTTTATTAAATTTTAGTGCATGGATGAGCAAAATTTGGAAAAAAAAAAAAAGAAAAAAAATTGTCCAATTTAATGAAATTGTAAGGCGAAAAATCAAACCATGAACATATAAAATTAGATGATCATTAATGTATTATCCACTAAACTATGATGGAATTAGCTATCATTCAAATTCTTAAACCCATGACTATGTACATAACATAATTTGAATCTCACTGTCAAAGCTCATCTACACAATTATTTGATTGGGAGTGTGATTTTGATTTTGGTAATTATTGGATAGATAAATACAAGCAAGAAAGTGCAAAATAATAAAGTGACACATTTGAGTTGATCTCATTGTCCATATAGAAATTTTGAGGCAAGAAAACATGGCATGCCTACACAAACCTCACGAATCTCACTTATTTGTACCCAACAAAAACTAGCTTTCGGGATTTGGTGAAAAAGCCTGCTCAAAGACTCAACTCTTATAAATACTTCTATCCTAAGCCTACATATTTCAAAAACTATACCTTTAAAAGGTAGTTAATAAATTTTTTTAATTTAGATTTCTTACCTCCAAGTTCATAGTACAAATTTTATGTCAATGAGCAATGCTCGTTTTAGCTTGTGTAGGTAAGATGGACTTAAACTCTAAAAGATGTTTAATTAATTTCTCTTTATTTGATTAAGAATCTATACGATAGAAAATTAAACAAGCTTATTGAATACAATGGATCATTTAAAAGTTTTCCTTAGTACAACACTTGTATGGTGGGTGATTCAAAATTTATGACAATTGAACTATGCTCATGTGTTGACAACATAATTTAAAAAGTGATAATCTATTATATACTTTCTAAAGTAAAAATATCTATTAATCATAACAACAATAATGTACATAAAAATCAAGATATTAATTTATGTGACAAAGGGAATTTGCTGATTCTTATTGATAGGAAACGGTTGACATTTATACTAGAAAATCCCTAAATTAGGGATGAGCACAAAATAAAGAATAATAATAAATCAATACAAATAGCATAATATAACGTAACAAAATATAACCATCATGAATCCTTTCTAACAGAGTCTAATATCTGAATATTGTGGAAAATAAAATCTCATACATTACTACAAGGAAAATATGTGGAATCCATAGTTGCAACTAATAAAAATGCATGTTAACTTTTATTTATCTATGAAGAGAAGAGTGTACTGCATCTAATCACTCCCCTCCCTGGCAGAGCCAGAATAAATTATTGTTGGACCAGGAGTCAGAGGGGTACATTCGCTAAAATCGCCCATCATCCCAGTTTCATAATAATAAAATAACAATAATAATAAATGAATAAATAAATGTCATCGCTTAGTTTGCTTTTGCTGTGTGACCTGTCTTCACGTCTATGAAACATTTGGATAAGTAGTGCAGACAGGAGGTGACGTCGCCATAACTCCAATATTCAGTATATAAGAGCTTCCTACTTGGGCTGGGCCTTTCAACAGTTCTACTGACCTTGATGCCGCTTAAATGGTCTAAATGCTTTTTCGTCCACCCCAATTACATATATAGTCCACTAGCTCCAAGAGGAAGCACTTAGCAACATCTTACCAACATCTTCTTCACCATTCTGAAAACCCTTCCCAATACTCTATTACTTACTCAAAATTAATTTAATATTTAATTTTATATTTTCAAATAAAATTTTCATGTCGTCAAAATTAGTATATTTTCAAATACAATTTTCATGTCATCAAAATTAGTTTTAAATCATAAAAAGAGTTGTTTTTAAATATAAGAAAATGAACCGAGACATTTACAAATATAACAAAATTTCAGAGACTATTATCTATATCATGTAATCTATCACGATTTATCACTTAGACGGATACTTTGCTATTATCTATAAATATTTTTAATAATTTTATCATTTAAAATAATTTCCCTAAAATGTATGTTTTATAGTGATTTTAAGATAGACAATTGATTTCATTCACTTTAGAATCACTCCAAACCACAGTATATTGTATCTTGATTTATAATATTTGCTTTAATATATATTGTCTATTTAGCATAAATCAAGTAACATACAATATATACTAACGACCAATTGGTCAATGATTCGAATCTCTTGTTTAATATTGTACTAAGAAAAACTAATTAAGGCATTTACTTTAAGAAAACAAAAAAAAAAGAAAGAAGATACTCAATTCAAAACCCAATACCTAAAAAAATATATAAGATAATCATTTTAAATAACAAAACTACTGAAAAATATTTTCAAATATGACAAAAATGTCATCATTTATCATTTATTAGTGTCTATTAATAATAAATTATAATAGTCTATCAATTAGTAATAATGATAATTGATAATAATATCATTGTCTATCATCTATGAGTGTCTATGAATTAGTAACAATAATATTTATTTTACTATATTTATAAATAATTTTCTTAAATAATATTTGTGTATGCATGCATGCAACTTCGAAATTTTCTTTTTCTTAAAAAGAAAATGACTTTGAATTCTTTTTTTCTTGTAAAGATATGGCTTTAACTTTTTTTTCATCCAGAAGTTTTGATTGAATTTTAAAATTAATAAAAATTCAACTGAAAATTCAAATATTTCTTTAAAAAAAATAATGAACATGAATAAATTATAAAAATAGAAAAGTAAAAACAAAATCGTCTTATATTAGCATATAGCACTCAAATAAACTAGCATAAATGATAAAACACACCATACTTGATCAAAAAGTTGGAATCCAAATCCTCCCCCTAAGTTCTGTACTCAAGAAGCAAATCCTCTTCCACATCGAGTCATCCACAAGCACCTTCTTTGGCATTGAACTCATAATTAACAATGATTCCCATTGAGATTTGAACTATGCTCAAATGGGTTATAGTCTACCATTAGATATGAGTAAAACACTGAAAATTGTCGAACATAATTTGAATACACTTATACATTCTTGAAGTAAACCCGAGGTGTAAAATGGCCAACAATAATTTATCTTCCAAAGTGCTCTATTCAATTTGAATACAGAAAAGGTAGAACAGATGTTAGCCCCAAACAAATCTAGACTTCCAATCACTAGTCTATAATGATACGTAAACATTGCATAAACCTGTAAAATTCACATCAACTTCAAACAGAGAATTTCCATTTCATACTGAGCCAGACAAAAAATCGCAGTCTATATCATGAAACACAATCAAAACTAATTTCTAAATCCTAAAAGATACGATCAAGATTTCTACGAACTAGTGAATTTGGTGACCGCTTTCGTCCCCTCAGATACAGCATGCTTCGCAAGTTCACCAGGAAGCACAAGTCGCACAGCCGTTTGGATTTCCCTCGATGTAATCGTCGGCTTCTTGTTATACCTAGCCAAGCGCGACGATTCCTGAGCCAGCTTCTCGAATATATCGTTAATAAAACTGTTCATAATCCCCATAGCCTTGCTCGAGATTCCGATATCGGGATGAACCTGCTTCAAGACCTTGAAGATGTAAATCTTGTAGGTCTCAACGCTCTTCTTCATCTTCTTCTTTTTCTTTTCCGTCGAAGCATCTTTCGGAAGCTTTTTCTCCGCTCGCGGCTTCTTCTCTCCGGCGGGAGCCTTCTCCACTGGTTTCTTCTCGGCGGGCTTCTTCTCGGCCTTTGTGGGAGCCATTTCAATCGGACAAGCTTTCGTGTCTAAGATGTAGACGAGAGAATTTGTTTGAGAGAGATGGAGGTGGGAAAGTTAGGGTTCTGTTTATATAGGAGTGCTGGGAGCAACGTGATTGGTCTATCTCTTGTGACGCGGATTATTAGTTTAAAACCGTTCGATTGAGAAAAAATAGATTGAACGGGTGAGATGGTGTCAGAAAATAAAATGCTTTTCGCGGGGCATGGTGTCTCTTTTTCCTTTAACAATTTAAATATTGTGGAGCGCAACATCTTAGAAGAATTTTAATCAAATCGCGGTTACTATAAGTCGGAAGTTTGAAAATTAAAGAAGCATTAACATTATTTTAGATTTTTAAAAATAGGTTATTCTGGTAACTAAAATCTAAGACCTCTTATGTTTTTGTTTTTGGTATTTAAAATTTAAATTCATAAACACTACTTCAATTTTATACTCTTACTTCCAATAAATATTTTTAAAGTTAAATCTAAATTTTGAAGATTAAAAAATTAATTATTATTTTTTTTATTAAAAGTAGGTTGAGAATTCATTTGTTTTATTTAGGAAAACAAATAGGATGAATAAATAATGACAAAACAAGCACAAAATTGATAAATCAAATGGGCCTAAATTACCTCTTCTACCTCGCTCAACAAATTTTTAATTAGATTCATTGTGATATAAGAATTTCAAATTTTATTGTTCAACGACTCATGTACTTTGATTTATTTGAGCAATATGGTCAAACAACTCAACAATATATATGGATAATTAGATGATTTGATAAGGTTGATTATTTTTTTTAG
>QLSR01000206.1:0-13966 GCA_031780015.1 Citrullus colocynthis
GTTGCAGCGCTCCTTGCGGGTAATAGCAACAAGAGAGTGAAGAACGAATGATCCTCCAAACAAAAAGAGTGATTGAGTCCGACTCAAGCGAGTGAGTGAAAAGCGTGGCAAGAGAGCGAGTTCGACTGACAACATGAATTCAAAACATTTCCCGAGTTGAACCACGATGAAAATGGATTCATTGAACTGATGGCAATGAGTCAAGTCCTTGTTTGTCCACCTCTTCTGAACGAACCCGAGCGTATCAATCAAAAGAAGAGATATCTCCAATCCTAATATATAAATAATACCAATATATTAAAGCTTTGAGAGAGTGGAGATCGGATTTCTCTTCCAATCTCCCTTAGGACCCATGGCTTCGTGCCAAGTATCATAGGGGACCTGGATTCGAATACTCTTTTTTCTTTTGAGATCTTATCACTGTTTTTTTGGCTAATGGCCTCTTGCCACGTGGCAATAACCAATTTCTTGTTTTCTCAAGAGGATTGGTATTGCTCCTTTATTATTCATCAATTTTACATAACTTTTTTTTTGACCTCCTCCTTTCTTGTTGCTTTAAGAGATAAGGGAGGTCAAATTCAGGTTGCTGTTCAAGTTCGTTCAGTTATTTCATTGTAATTAGACCTAACAAGAATGGAATCACGCTCTGTAGGATTTGAACCTACGACATCGGGTTTTGGAGACCCACGTTCTACCGAACTTGCTGGTGCTCCTATCTGGGACTTGCCCTTTGAATAATGCATCGAACCCGGCTTCCAACTAGCGTACTAGAAGATGTGATTTATGAGATCTGAAGCTGGCAAGAGATGACAGCAGAGTGAAGACCACTAACCAAGAAGACCTTTTCGAATCCCAAACGAGGAGAGCTGCACCCTAGGAAATAATATGCTCGACCAAAGGGAGAGGGCGGACTGACTCAAAGAAACGAAAGAGAAGTATGCAAAGATAGAAAGAGATTCCTCGACTCGATTCTATCGAATCGCGGTCTCACTCCCCCTCCGATTTTCTCGGGGCCCGCAACGAGGACTCGTTGCGCGATTTCTTTGTTTACATTCCCCGGAAAAGAGGAAGTGTTGAATGGTTTTATCCACCCTGAGGCCCATCCTCCCCTCGTTGGTTGACTGGACATCCTCGTTTATTGGAAGCATTGAACTCTCGTAAGATAAGAAGGTTTTTTAACTATACTAAAGGGTTTCAGGGTCCCTTGAGCGGCTAATCTACTTAGCTTGAATACGAACTCGAACAGGGATATTCCATTAAGTTCAGGGATTTACCCCGTCCTTCTTAAGCAACTCTCACTCTTTCTTTCCACCGGATACCCTTGGCTCAGACAACCACACGATGGAAATTTGATGATAGATTGATCAAGGAAAAGCTGTTACCATCAGCACCAAACAAAGAAGCCTTATCCTACAGGGAGACTGCGAAGAGCTCCAGGTGGAAGGGAGTTTTCTTAGCTTAGAGAAAGGGAATCCCTCCACTTTCATAAGTGCGCTTACCTAATCACAATCACAGACTGGCATAAGCCTAAGCCTAAACTGAACTGACTGCGAAAGGCAATTATTTCTGGGAAATTCCCATATATCTTTTTGAATGTAATGAGCCTATCCTCTTTTCTCTATTCATATTCCACAAAGAAAAATAAAAAAAATATTGATCATTAATCCAAGACCCGAATATTCGGAGGACTCTTCTGACCAAACTTCCCCCGGTCTTCAGCCCGAGCTGTATGAGGCAGAAACTCGTCTCACGTACGGTTCGGAGGCCGAGCCCCACCCCAGCAGTAATGGTGCGGCTTAGGTCAACTAACACAAAGAAGATACAGTTCACTCAACGATTGCCTTTGGGTTCCGAACTCCATATGGGGAAGGAGCGTTGTCGTTTCTGTTGATGGAGCAGTTAATTAAGCACTGGAAGTTGACCGATAGTGATGCTTGTAGATCTGCTACCTACGCCTTTGCCGGCGCGGGAGACAGGGATAAAGATCTTAATGTTTGGTGCCGCGAAACCTTTGATAGAAATGGGTGGATGAACAAATTTCTTTCTCTGACCCCTGGTTGAGCACAGGTCGAGTCAATATTGAATATTACCAACTCCCTTCCAAGTGAGTGAGGTAAGTCCTTCTTCTCAACGTAGATCGGTTCTTAGTTCCTATCCTATTAGCTATTAGCTCGTAGCTCTCTTCTTGTAACTAGGTAGCTAGGCATTCAGGTGATACCCACCTTCACTATGTGGTTCCTTTGCCACTAGAACGGCCCGGCTGTCGAATAGTTGCCTAAGCCGGTCTCTCACTAACTCCTTCTTTGCGGTTAAAGAAATGAATCTCTACCCAACCCAAGATCAGGTCTACTGCTTCTACGCCTGCGTATTATCACGCGCTACTAAAGGGAAAGACTCCGCCTTAAGAGATAGGCTTCTCTTAGGTCGCTGTATTCTTGCTCAACCCAACATGCATTTTATAGTGCCGTGCCGGGGCGATAGGCGCGCCGCAGTCACGCATTCGAGTCAGAGCTTTTGCCTTTCTTCGCTATGTAAATATAGGGCCGGAATAAGTGCAAGACCCTCAACAAAAGAATGGATTAAGGTGATAGAATGTTATCAGGAGACGAAGGAGCAAAGCAGCTCGACCGATAGGGAGAGGAGCTTCGCAGCTCGACCGATAGGGAGAGGAACAAAGCAGCTCGACCGATAGGGAGAGGAACAAAGCAGCTCAATTTATCCGGTAAACTACTAGGGGCTCATGTAGCCCATGCCGGATTAATCGTATTCTGGGCCGGAGCAATGAACCTACTAATAAAAAAAAGTCATTCAAGTTGGTGGGATTGGCTTCCTCCTTGTACAAGCACGGGGCTTAGTTAAGTAGAACCGGGGGTCGCGCTGCTTGCTCGACGCATCCTTTCTTTCAACCTTATTAGCGTTGCCTAGGTTACACCTTCGGAATACCCCTGAAGGGAATTTTTCTCTACTTCCCTCAATCTTCACTTTACGCCACGCCGACTCCCCTTTCGTCCGAAGAAATGATTCATCGAAATAATGAGTCACCATCGATATCGACACATCTGAGATCGCTAAATGTTCGGGAGTTCCTCTATTCAATCCTTTTCCTTCTTCTTGTTGCTGTATATCTCGTTCGTACACATCTTCTCTTTGTTTCTCGAGCCTATAGTGAGTTACAGACAGAGTTCGAAAAGGTCAAATCTTTGATGATTCCATCATACATGATTGAGTTGCGAAAACTTCTGGATAGGTATCCCACATCTGAACTGAATTCTTTCTGGTTAAAGAATCTCTTTCTAGTTGCTCTGGAACAATTAGGAGATTCTCTAGAAGAAATATGGGGTTCTGCTTCTGGTGGCAACATGCTATGGGGTGGCGGTCCCGCTTATGGGGTCAAATCAATACGTTCGAAGAAGAAAGATTGGAATATCAATCTCATCGATCTCATAAGTATCATACCAAATCCCATCAATCGAATCGCTTTTTCGAGAAATACGAGACATCTAAGTCATACAAGTAAAGAGATATATTCATTGATAAGAAAAAGAAAAAATGTGAACGGTGATTGGATTGATGATAAAATNTATGAAATGGGGGTCTTTCCTTCGCCTATCGTATGTATTGGCTTGGCTTCGTGCAGAACCAAGGGGGCATTCTGGCGGGCGCGCGCGTGTAGGAAGGCCGACCCCGAAGATTCATAAGAATTCGTTTTCGGATGTTCTTCTTCTTTCGCCAAGAGATCCCGTTTATCCCCGAAGCCGATTGTTCTTGAATTTCGCATCTTGGGCTTGCTTTTCCAGTAGTTATCAGGCTGGAACTGTCCCTGAGGAGGTTCATGAGCCTCTCGTTTTCTTTCTCTCATCTCCCCGGGAGCTTGTCTTGCGAGATTTTGTCGACACTTGGCTTAGTAGGAAGAGGATGAAAGTTTTCCACCTACTCCTTATGAGCTAATTGTTCTACACTTCTTACTTGGTGTAGCATGTTACATGGGTCGAGAGAGCAAAGCCATCTCAATGCCATCATTCAGCCTAAGACATCTCATTGGAAGTGGAATGCCTCTAATGAGCTCTTTCCGGCAGCAAGTCTCGGGTATTCTATCCTCCCATACATCCTTCCGACAACGCATTCAATAGCATAACATAAGGCTTCGCTACCTGACTTCTCAGCCATTCTATAAGAAAACGAAAGAGTAATAACCATCGATTCTTCGTAATCCAAGACTAGCATCTCATATTCCTTATTAACCTTGGCTACACCATCAGTCATTTCCTTTGGAACTACCCCATAACGTTCTGTTGCTTGGTCCTTCACGATACTATTACCTAGGGGGTTCATCTTCAACTGAGATTTTCTTGATCTTTCAAGAACCCTTTGTAGAGCTTCCGGATCCAGGCCAGTGCAATGCGAAATTCCCGGTCAACTACTTCTATGCATGGCTAGACCGGTATTTTCCTAAGCTGTATATGAAGATTGCCGCTTCCGCACCTGGGAAAGCGGAAAGATTATGCCCCGGAGATGCTTGCAATTGAGAACATTGAAGCCGGGAAGTTCCAAATCTGCCACTCGTTTGGCGACGCCTTCTTTTCTATGAACACTCCACCACTGAATGATGAACTTTGCCAGTCTTCGCCTCCGACCCGACCTGGAGAGAACACAGGGTAAGGGCTTGGCCCGCCTGAATAGAATTCATATCTCCTTCGTCTGGTCGAGAAGGGGGAAAGCCCGGGGAACAGGACAGTGACTCTTCTATTACATTACGGAGGAGTCAATTCTCGTCATGATCGATCCATGTCCTACCGTAGAGCCGAGTACCGATCGGTTAGAGTAGCTTGCTTCTACGATGATTTGGTGGCAAATGATGCTGATTTGAGCACCTACTCAGATGAACAAGGACAAGATGAGGCGCAAGAACACCTTTGTAATACATAAATTTCACTGGCTTTTAAGCCAATAGAATAGGCCGTGTCCTGTCCGAGATTGTGGGTCGCCCTATTCACCAAGGACTATTTTGGTTGCTTTTGGCGGATTGCTTACTACTAGGTTGGATCGGATGTCAACCTGTGGAGGCACCATTTGTTAGTAATTGATGGGCGGCATCTTGGTGGTATGGGGTCATCTAATGGGGGAATAGGCGAGAAAGCGGGGCCCGGAGAACCTTGTCGCTTTCCACCCGGAAGCGCTCCTCTATTAAAGCACGAATCTCTGAACGGAGTGCTAGCGCTGCAATCACATCTGGGTTATTGTTATTTTCGGGGGCTGGGCCCGCGGATGTACCCACTGAAGACGTATATGGATAGAATTTATAAGAGGATCTCGAAAAATCAGCAATTTCTGCTGGGCCTTTATCCTGGAGATGTATTGCGGCCTTCTCCTATTCATCAACTCGAACCTCATTCTTCTGCAGTTGATGTTACGGATCAGCCCCACTCTTCAGGCCAGCAGCTTTGCTCAGCATCTTCTGCCGATTGTCAGCCTGTTCAGTTGACCTCAGAGGATTCCAATCACCCGGCACATCATGTTTCTTCTCGGCGGCGAAACCATTATGTTGCCCAGGCTAGCCCTTTTTTTTTTTCGTTCTTCGAATGACGCTAGTGGAGACAAATTCCTTTCGGCGGCAGGAAGATACTACTTCAGTCTTCCCATTCATTCCCAGTGGATCCTTCTTCTCCCTAAGAATTGAACGAACCAAGTTCACCTATACGAGAGTGAGGAATCAAAACCAACAACTTCCCACTTTTGATGTCCCACGATTCTTCCCGTTTAGAAACTAAGGAGAAGGACAGGGGTCGCTAGGTCAGAAAAGCGATAACTCAAAATTCTCCCCAAGTAGGATTTGAACCCATGACCAGTCAGTTAACAGCCGACCGCTCCTAAGCTGCGCAGGAAAGGCCCAAAGCCAATCCCAGGGAACAGTGAAGCTTCATAGGGTCTTTCTGTCCAGGTGCCCATAATAGACATATCGAAATTATTGTACGTCAAATAACATCAAAAGTGTTGGTTTCAGAAGATGGAATGTCTAAAGTTTTTTCACCTGGAGAACTCATTGGATTGTTGCGAGCGGAAGTCAGAAAGTTCAGGTTCTTCCTCTTCCTCAGCCAATTCCCGACCGCTTTGCCACCTTAATATCAAGGAAGCCCACCCCAGTATCATGAACGCAGAGCGCCGACTGTAACAACCGTGATGCTGTCGCGTAACAGAAAGACAGAAAGAAATGAAGCTGCTTCAATATCTTTTTATCAAGGGTGAGGTTTGGAACCTTGTGGATCATAGGCAGCAAACGTAGTGAATTGAGTGCGGATTTTTAATAAACTCTCCATTCTTCGCCCCGGGCTTCCCTTACGTACGAAAGGAAGGAAAAGTCGACTAGCCGCAACTAATCAAAATATTTGCCAGAAAACAAGCCCCTCCAACACCACTAAAAACATCTTGTCTTTCAAATCTTCCCTCGCAAAAAGCCTCCGCTGACACTTCCCCCGGCGGCTAGGCCCCTGCTTTAGGCACAGGCTTTCTCGAAACAAAGGAGAATGAAAGCTAATATTTCACAGTTTTCGTTCTGACTTTTGAAGCGTAAGCCGCTTGCACAAATGCTTTTGAATCAGCTCGAACAACAAGGGTACTATGATGTTCATTCAAGTTCGATCAAATCAATGGCTCATTCATCATCATCAGAATAAGAAGACTAACTAGGCAAAACCAGGATCAGAATGGATCTGAAGCTTGGGCTTACTACGAGTCAGTCAGAGGCAGCTTTCTAATATCTCGAGCCTTTTTCCCTTTCAGCCAGCGAGAAGAAGGACCAAACCCTATCTATCGCCTCACGCTCTTCCGGGGTCAAAGCAAAAGTACAGTGGACCTCACAAAGATCGCTTCTCAAATATGCACTTCGAGCTTCACCGTTCTCCGAATGTCTAACCTTTATCTATGGTTTTGAGGTTTGGTTTTGCACCGGAGGGCTGATCGGCTTGTTGGTACGGTTAGCTTGTGATCTACGACCACCCTTGCTTTCTGGTTTGTCAGTCTGGTTAGCGCCCCTATCACGTAAGGCTTCGCTTTCTTTTTTTATCTCGAGAAATTATTATTTTCATTTAATAGGGGAGAATGAATATTCTAGTAAGCGTAGGGAGCGCAGGGCTCCCCCGAGACAGGAGCCCGAGCGCAATCAAGAGACCTTATAAACATAACAAATCAAATTTGCATAGTGACAAAATTCTATCAGAATTCATAGAAATGGCAAAGCCAGAAGCATATCTAGTAGCAGACGCAAAGAGAGCATAGCCAGGTTACAGGGCTCGAGATAGCAGATCTATATTAACCAGTTTACCCTGCAGCATCCATCAGGGGGTATCATCAGTAGCAGGGATATCGCCAGTCGATTCAGACGCTGTTCCAGGTAAAGCACCACCCGCAGAGGTATTTACATACCTAGTTTTCTTACTGGCATATGATCTTGGACATGTCTTGTTGGCTTGATGCACCAGCGGAGCTTCCAGATTGAAGATTCTGACCATAGGGTCGATGTCCCGAAGCATGTTCAGCTGCAAGAACCTGATCTGAAGCACCCTGAGTAATAAAATCAAGATCGACCCCCTGCACCCAACCTAGTTTTGGGGCTCAAGTCGAGTCTCCTCGGATCTCACATCAGAAACAGCTCTCTCAATGTCTGGTGGAGTAACTCGATGTTGAATTGAGGATCTAACATTCTCGAACTCAGGCCTCAAGCCCATCAAAAACTTAGAGAGCCCCTTTATACTCTATACTCTAGAAGGCTATTCTATGTTAGATGAAATTCTTCCCGACAAGAGCCTTTAGAATTCGAATCGATCGGTGCCCCTATCTTTGAAAGGAGTCCCTCATGTTCAGCTGGTCCCATAGAAGCCTAAGCCTTCGGTAATAAATAGTATAGCAAACTTCTTTCTTGATTTTACCCATAAGCTAAGGCATGTTCTTCATGTTGCAACTGATAGAAAGGTGGAGAATCATCCTGAGAATCAAGATGACTTATGGTTTCCCAAATATCTTTAGCGGTCGCAAAAGAGGTGACGGTGTATATGGGGCTCAAAGGAAGTACACAAGTCATCTCATTTGAAGCTAAGCACTTTTCATCTTTTGTAGGAAAATATCCTTCTCGAGTCTTGGGAAATTGAAGCGACCCATCCACATAAGCACAAAATTTTTTCCCGAGCAAATCATTCTTCATCGCATAAGCCCATGACAAGTCATTTCCAGATGCTTCTTTCGGAAGAGCACGGGAAACGCCTATGGAATCCATTGTACTCAGACCCGAAAGATCATCCAAGGACTGAAAATCGGGACTCAAAACGAGTCAAGAAGGCTTAACTCAAGCAATCACTCAAGAGAAGAAAGGATTTTTGCTTGCCGGATTCGTAAAAGAAAGAAGAAGAAGCCGGGTCTTCTTTTTAGGGCAATAAAAAAAAGGGCTTAAATGAAAGGGGCGGCAAGAGTCTTTCACAAACTCGAGTTCAAGACCTCCGATTCAAATCCGATCGACTAGATCCGATCACATGATCAAGGAACTATTCATGAAGAAGAAGTTCCAGCCAATTTCGATTGAGATTTTTTGAATGTGGGCCTTATTTCTAATTGAGAAGGGCTTCAATAAAAAGGAGATCGTGGGATCAAAGTGGACGTTCAAAATTTCCATGGCCGATTGCATCCCGAGGACTTTCTTGATTGAAAAAGTAGCGTGGAAAAGTTCTTTGATTGGAAAGAACGAGACGAGGTATGCGAAGATGAAATTCCTGAGCACGGGTTATAGGAAGAATCCGAGGATGAGAATGAGGAAGTAGAGAGCAACCAATCTTCTTGTAGTGGAGTTGAGACCTCTTCTTTATATCTTTCTTGATCCTCGATTTCTCTTTCAGCCAAGGGTCTTCGAATAGGAGAAGAAAAGCACCTATACCTTGATTTCGTAGCTATTGCGAAGGTCAACAAATCTCGATCCAATTTGGTCTTATTGATTACCTCTTTAGTCTCGCACTCATAAACGGAAGCTGTTGCTGTCTTAGTTGATCTAGTAGACGAAACCTTACCTTCAACAGATCTAGTTCCAGGGTCGGATAAAGAAAGTAAAGGAAAGTCAAACCTTTCCATCAAATCCTCTCTCTCTCGTGTAAGTATAGAAAGTGTGCCGGGACGAAGGAGTCACGGTTCAATCTTACCGCCGGAATGAGATTTGAACTCTTTGAAGAATATCGTAGNCAGTTAGTTATTTCTTTCATCGTCCCAAACATGCCAATATTAGCACTGATGGTACATAAATGTAACTCGTTGTCCAAACAACTATTAAGAGTTCCTAGAGCTCCTTGTAAGGCTTGTTGGAAAACCTGTTGTCGTACTTGATTAATGGCTTTTTGTTGTTCAAAACGAATAGTCGGATATGTTGGCTTATCGAGTTGGTTGCTTTTTCGGTATGAGGGCTCAGTAAGACTTGGGCATGACAAGAGTGTCAGCCAAGTTCGTTGGCATGTAATGCCTTAGCGCAGGAAGAGATGCCTTGCGCTGCGTGGAACCATCTTCCTTTATTCATGCGGCGGAAGCTAGCGACAAAAGATAAGGCCAGCACAGTAGATGTCTTTACGGGACGGGCGTGTTTGAGACTTAGTCAAGGATCCTTGTCTCCCAGGTTGGGGCCGGCGCTATGCGGACGGATGGTGAGCCTGAATTTCCTCTCATAGCAGCCTGTGCTATACCCATATCTCGATGGTCTCCAACTTATAGCTCAGTTGAGTTCAGTAGTTGCTCAGACGAAAGTCAGCCTAGAAGGAATCTCATTTCCCATTTTTTGGTATAGTTTCTCTCAAGTATGGAATTCTCTCCACTTGCACGCTTACTAGATAGGCTAGCTTTGGTGCTTTTAGTGCTCTACTTGCAAACAAAAAGGGGAGGGACTTTTTCTTGCCTGCTTCTGGCGGTTTATCTCTTCACGAGTCGTCGGCTCTAGTCTAGACTTTCCCACCCAAGGAAGTTCTTGGAAAGCCTTTAGAGCGGGCAGCACAAACCCTTTCTTTTAGTCGGGCAAGGATGAACATTTGATGCTGTAGCTGTTTTTGGCTTTTTTGTTCTTTGGTCATTTCCGGTAACCTGGTCGATCTACTTCACCTTTTCCAGAAGGGAGTTTCGAAGGGCGGTAACCTTAGCCCAGAACTCGATCTACGGCCCCCTCAAGGTTAGGGGCACTCAAAAGCGCCNACAGTAGACGGATGGAAAGACCGGAGACCAGAGACCGGAAGAAAACATCCATTTTTTGAAGGATCGCATCCCGCGCATATTCTACATTATAGCCTGCAACTGATTCAGCTTCCGCTTCTGGGAGATCAAACGGAGCTACCACCAAGCCCTCTCGAATGAGTTCGACTATAGAAGCTTTCAACGTACACCCGGGGACAAATCTTTCACTCACTGAGAAGTGAAAACCTGTGACTAGATCGTCCTGAAGACGGATGCGACGGGAAGAAGTGGCATTTGGCTTTCCAAAGAAATAGCTTAGTAGCCACATTAGCCGCGCTTGGGATGATTTTAGGCGCGGCGTATTCCCACTTTTTTTATAATAAAAAATGGCATGCCGCCACTCGGACTCGAACCGAGATGCTCTAGCACTGCTTCCTAAGAGCAGCGTGTCTACCGATTTCACCATAGCGGCTTTCTCGAAATCATAATAACCGATTATTATTGAATCGTGCTGTAGCGAAACTGATTGCAAAAGAGGGGAAATCGGCCACATTAAAATTACCTTCTGGGGAGGTCCACCGGATCCAGACCAAGATCTGATCTCCATTACGTGGTACGATATATCTATCGATCCAAAGAACTGACTTTCAGTTGTAAGTCATCCATTCTGCTCCTATCTAAAGTGACTTAAACGGAACTGTTAATCATAGAGCTGGAGTCTTTCTGTCCGCTAGTCAGGAATGGAATCGAACGCTACGAATACGATGAACCCATAGAGGCCACAATTGCAGAATTTATACCTTCAAAATTTTTATTTGTTCGCGTATGTAAATAAATTGCGAATATGGTCCAAGTAATAAATGCCCAAGTTTCCTTCAGTCCTTTGCTCTAACCAGCTGAGCTACCTGAACCACTTTCCTAAAGTCTG
Organism: Citrullus colocynthis; assembly: GCA_031780015.1. NCBI lineage: Eukaryota > Viridiplantae > Streptophyta > Magnoliopsida > Cucurbitales > Cucurbitaceae > Citrullus > Citrullus colocynthis. Next base: position 11,114 of record QLSR01000206.1, read on the forward strand.
TTTCGCATCTTGGGCTTGCTTTTCCAGTAGTTATCAGGCTGGAACTGTCCTTGAGGAGGTTCATGAGCCTCTCGTTTTCTTTCTCTCATCTCCCCGAGCTCGTAGCAAGGCTTTTTCCTTGTAACCTTCGTGCTGTCCCTTCGAAGCTCTATAGAGATATGGATCTCTTCTTGAATGAAAGCACCCTTTCTTTAGGAGCGGAGTCCCCGTTGAGACTTTTCGAAAAAAAAATGTTTTTTTTTGGCTTAATCCGCACTAAAGATCAAGGAGTACAAGTGTACTCCGGCTAATTAATAAGGGAAAGGTTTTTTTTTCTAATCCAAGTTTGACTCTGATTAGATCCTTAGCTTGTGGTAGTCATTTCGAATGAGCAAGTAGGGGGCGGCAACTAAAGAGGTAGCGAGACTGACCGCAATTGCCCAGAGGGCCCTGCCTTAACCTGTCCCCAGACAGCCAGCCCTCACCAGGCTGCTGGCATTGCTAAATGCTCCGCTGCATTTTGGGAGCTGAGCATGCAAAATAGAGCAATGGATCTTCGGCCGAATTCGATTTTGAATGGCACGACTCTTTCGATTTTTGTGCTGGCATTTGAGTTGTCTCTCCTTTGGCTGGCCCCCGCCCCTTGCAACGAGGGCAACCCGTACGTGCTTTTTCCTTTCGTTTAGCGAGATAGCTTACCAGCTCTTTCGGCTCATAGCAGCATTATTCAAAAGGTCAGATTGTCTACCTATCGCCTTAGTAAGGTAGTTACTTGACTCTTGTCTTTCCTGAGCCGCGAGTGAGGCTGGAGAACGAGTCAGGCGAAGCCCTTTCCTTCCCTTTCCTTACTTTAGGGCTTGCTTGCCTTTAGGTAAGGGAATAGTCCAACTTTCGACCCTATTGGGCTTCCAGTACTTTCTATTCCCGGTAACAAGGTAATAGCTCTTTTCCTAAAGCGCTTGTTCTGCTAGGGCCCTCTCAATAGAATTTGATCAATCCTTTTTTCTAGTTGTAAGGTCTTGTCCACCTTAGCGTTACAATGAAAAAAGAACTTTCTCATCATTGCATCCTTTTTCTATAGCTAGGCTATCTTTCTTCAAGTGAGAGATCGGATCGTGAAACCTCCTTGGGCTCCTCTGAAATCCTCTTTCAGATCCATCTTTGAAGATCTTGGAAATCCTAATATATTGGTGACTTTCTCACAAGGAATGGGCTTACGTCTGGAAGAATGAATTCCCTTATTGCGCCTAAACGAGTTTCACGGAGAAATCCATTATTTAAAGACGTTGAGCTCTTACTAATTAGAATTAGACTAATTTATTCATATAAATGACAAAATGGATCTTTCCGATGTTTCAAAAAACTTCATTTCTTTCTGATTCTGAATTGCTTCAAAAAATTGATTCAGACCATCTCTTTCGCGATCGTATCGGTCGATACTTTCCAAGCTTCATATATATTAATATAGTAAGATCTATAATGAGAAATGCAAAGGGCTTCCTTATTTTCTTTTCTGATGACTGCATTGTTCTAAGGTTTGTTTATGAGTTGGTTGGTTTGGCTCTCTGTTCTGTGGTGTGAGAGTCTATTTGAACTGGTTGTTCAATGTTCTTCGTTCAGTTTGCTGTCTTGAATCTTCTTTTCCGTCTCGCTTTCTCTCTCTCAGAGGTGGCACCCTATTAGCTCGGCTCATCCAAAATAAGTATCTTAAAAATTTGATAATCTCACCAAATCTCTAATTGTATTTTTTTTTATATTGAAAATCAATAATAATAAGATGAATGATTGAACAACCGGGAGTAATTTACTTACGATACTTAGTTGACATTCATCAAAAGTCTCTAATGAATTATGAGTTCAATACATCCTGTTTAGCAGAAAGACGGACATTCCTTGCTCATTATCAGACAATCACTTATTCACAAACCAAAGAATGAAAAAAAAAGAAGCTGGTAAGCAAGAACGGAAGGCTGACGAACCCCTAAAGAGGCTAAAGCACTAGCAAAAAAAAGAAAGTGATTCTCAAGTTCTTCCCACAGCGAAGAGCATTTCTTAACCTAACTCTATTATTCAAAAAAGGAATTTCACTTACACGAAGGAAATGGGAACTAGGCTTCAAAGGCAGACTGTACAGGAAGTCGAGCTAGCAGATTGAAAGCGAAATTGCCAAGGGATGCGCGCACTAGCTATTCTTCGACTGCTGCCCAAGAGGGTACTCTGGAGCAACTTGCGAGTCTTTAGGTTGCACATTCATGCCCAGAATAGAATCTGCTGCTTGAGCTGCTGGGTGAATATCCCTTGCTATTGAATCTGCTCCAGTTATCTCATCTATAGAAGAAGCTGGTATAGAATAGGCTTTTTTTTCGGGGTAAATGTCACAGAAGGAAGATGTTCTCTCTTTCCTGTGCTATCAAGATGAATTTTTCCCTGATTTCGAAATTGCGTATCGTATAGAAAGAAAGATGATTCGCTTTTTTTTATCTTTAGCCTTTTCGTGATAGCTTAAGTTGATTATAGAACGTTAGGAAGCCCTACTGGCACATCCAATCAAACTAGCTTTTGGCTGCTTGAAAACTTGGCTTTATCACACTCGATAGCGGGGAACTTTACGATCACTTTTAGAACTAGTAAGAAAACTAAACAGAACAGGGTTTTCTTTTCCCATAGGTTTCTATCTATCAATTACGAGGGTAGGTACGTCCAGTCAAGTAATCAAAGACTTGGACAATACCGCATACCAAGACTGAACAACAAACTACTTTCCTTCCGGGTGGTCTACCCGTCTCACTTGCTTAGTCGACTAAGGTAAGGTAGCTTAACCTTGAAGAAGGGCCATTTCCCTCTCGTCCTATTGTGGTAAGGTTGCAGTCAAGT
>QLSR01000206.1:14100-139634 GCA_031780015.1 Citrullus colocynthis
GTTGAAAGGCGGGAATGGCCAAGATTGATCTCAGATACAGTACAAATAGAATCCGATTCTCTTTTCATATTATATTTCTTCATTTCCCCCTATGTGATTTTTTCAAGCACATCTAAGTCATATGCGTGATATATAGTTCATAATGCAGAACTCATTTAGTTCATCCTATTAGCTCGGCTCATCAAAAATAAGTATCTTAAAAATTTGATAATCTCACCAAATCTCTAATTGTATTTTTTTTTATTTAAAATCAATAATAATAAGATGAATGAGACTTCAATTACTATGCTATATCTATAAGAGAACGTACAAATGTATTTGAATATCTTGAGTTGTCGAAGTGAAGATTAGTTTCGTATTATTTAATGAGCATCTTGTATTTCATAAAAATTGGGGGCAATATAATCCTTACGTAAAGGCCATCCTACCCAACTTTCAGGCATTAAGATACGCTTTAGACGTGGATGATTATCATAAGAAATTCCCAACATATCATAAGATTCCCTTTCTGGAAAATCCGCACTTTTCCAAACCCAGAAAACAGACGGAATTCTAGGATTTATCCTTGCGGCAAATACTTTTATGCATACCTCTTCCGGTTGATCTATACCATACTCGATTCTCGTAAGATGATACACACTAGCTAACAGTCCGCCTGGTGCTACATCATAAGCACATTGGGAACGTAGATAATTGTAACCATATACATATAAAATGACTGCAATGGAATGCCATTCCTCGGGCTTTATTTGTAAAGTCTCTATTCCTTGGTAATCTGCTAATGCTCCCAGGTTGATGCGATGTATTCCACCAGTTGACTGAAAACTTGATTATTGGTATATCGATCGGTCCAAGATGCAGAGGCGCATAATAGATCGATATGAACATCATGAGCTGTCCCGTAATAAAACCTGTTGTTGCTGATACTTTCTTCTCGGTTCCTTCTTCCATAACCCGCTTTTCCTTTCCAATCAGCTAGGCGTTTAAGCACCTTATCCACCAACGGGGCATATAATTCCTTAGAGGCCCTACCATGAAAAACATGCGCTCAAAAAGACCTCCTACACCCCCCTCGCCAAGTGATCGAGTTTAGTCAGAATTTGCTCTAGAAGTTGCTCCCGCTCCGGACTGACTTCCTGGAAAGATAGGATTGGGCAATTCCGCCGGTTCTGGAGCTGACCTTCTTATTAGAGAAAGGGGAAAGGGCTTTTTTTTATAGAGGTTGAGTAAGGGGGGCGGAGCTTGAGGCTTCTCAGCCGCAGGAACAGGGAACGAATCCTCCAAAAACGGAATGAGTTCGCAATGACTACCACAATCAAGCCGCCCCCTCATCACTTACCGCTATTTTTTCTTGGGGGGAGTTCACAATAAGTTTTCTTTTTATAAGGGCTAAAATCATTTATTTTGGCTTTTTGACCCCATATTGTAGGGTGGATCTCGAAAGATATGAAAGATCTCCCTCCAAGCCGTACATACGACTTTCATCGAATACGGCTTTCCACAGAATTCTATATGTATCTATGAGATCGAGTATGGAATTCTGTTTACTCACTTTAAATTGAGTATCCGTTTCCCTCCCTTTCCTGCTAGGATTGGAAATCCTGTATTTTACATATCCATACGATATCAGACCGATTCCCTAAATGCTTTTCTGGATATTCCTCAATGTCCCGGCTATTCACGGAACGTGAGAAGCAGATGAATAATCATCCGCTTCCGGAAGAAATCGAAGAATTTCTCGGGAATCCTACAAGATCCATTCGTTCTTTTTTCTCTGACAGATGGTCGAGCGACACATCGTAATTTACGCTAACCTCAGCGTACCATCGGAGAGACTTTAGCCACTAACCCCTGGATGGAAGGGAAGAATGAGGCGATCAAGAAAGTCCTCCCCCTAAACAGGATAAAATGTCCGAAGACCTTTTCATTACAAACAAAGCGAAGGCGCTACTTAGCCCTATAAAGAATTCATGCCCGTACGACACCCGACGTTAACACTCCCAAATCTGGAAAATAATAGAGCTCAGCTGGACTAAGCGAGGCTGCCATATCCGAGACCATTAGCATTAGTTCCCCTCTCACCAAAGCTTCCGAACTTGCCAAGAAGTGGCCTATTCCTACAGTACAGGTCTCTATCAACTAACTCAAGCGCTAAAGAGAGGTGGGGCAGGACATCGATAGACAATAGACCAAGGAGCGAAAGCCACTCAGTTGCTTGCTAAATCGAAGAGAGCAGAAGGCACCTCGCCTAACATTATAGGAGAAGGGGCTGAAACCACTCAAATCTTCTTTGTGAAATTGAAGAAGAAATGTGCCGGTAAGCAGACGCCGCCACTTGGCTTCATTGGACGGTTCGGATGGACTTCGCCGTTCTTTCCCAACTCAAATTGAAAAGGCTGTCTCACATCGAAATGTCGATTCGTTTTTCGCCCCCAATGAGATGGGGAATTAGTAACCCCTTTTTTGAATAATAGAGTTAGGTTAAGAAATGCTCTTCGCTGTGGGAAGAACTTAAGAATCACTTTCTTTTTTTTGCTAGTGCTTTAGCCTCTTTAGGGGTTCGTCAGCCTTACGATGGGTATCAATTTGATTTGCCAGCCTTTCTGGATTTCCGTGGTAGAATCTACCGCAGTGGTGTCTTGCACTCTACTCGCATATTGCTCTCTATTTATAAATAAACGGCGCTCCTCTCCCTATCGGTCGAGCTGCGAAGCTCCTCCGTACTTCGCATATGGGCTTTATATTCTCTACGGCGTCAACCATAAGTTTGATTACATCGCGTTCAGTTTGAGCTGGGCGATGAAAAGACTCCGCCGGTATGAAAAGTTCTTAATGTTAGTTGAGTACCCGGTTCTCCAATAGATTGACCCGCAATAATACCCCCTGGACTGGACCTATTCTGATTCTTAATTATCCGTCGCTACGCTGTTCCCAAGGACTAGCAAAATCGAAATAGCGAAATTCTTGGGTCATCTCAATGGGTTGCCAAAGCTCCGAGTGAACCCGAAATGGGCCATGGACTTGGATCTACCAAATGATAAGAATGCCTCTTAGATTCAATCATATCAAGTCAAGCATTTCTGTAGAAGGACAAATAGGTTATATCATTTTATGGTGGATACGCGAATTATTGGGCCGAGCTGGATTTGAACCAGTGTAGACATATTGACAATAACAACAGAAGCAGCGGAAGATCCAGCAGTAGTATATTCGGTTGTTTGCGGTGGAATAGATTCAAGCGTCCGGGCCAGTAGATCCAGAGCAAATAGGCGTAAGGTTAGCAGCTCTGCCCTTTCCTGGAATCACTCTCTATGGGCTAGTAAGAAGGCGTGTTCAAGCTCTCTTATAGATGGAAGCGAATGCGCTCTTTTTGGACAGCTTTTCAATAGAACATAGAGCTCTGCCCTTCTGGCTGTTCTAACGAGGAAAGGTGATCTAATATCTTTTCAAGAAAATGACGCGAGAATCCGCGGTGAAGAAATAAGGAGATCTTTCTATATCGAAATATCAGTTGAAAAAATCATAGGAAAATTCCTGGATCACCCGGTAAGAATGTGGAGAAGAACTAAAACAGAATGGTTCCACCTACTCAAAACTAAGAGGGGATGCCGCCTTGGTAAAATGAAATGGTTGAATAATTGAAAAATGAGATTATTCAGGAATACACATTGAATGCTAAGATTACGCATTGAGTTTCTGGTAGTAGATCCATAATCAAAAAAGTGTCCGTTTATGAAACGTGAAATCAAAGTGCTAAAGCACGAACCCCCATTACTGATGGACAAATCAGTTTGGATCGATAGATCTACTTTTTATAACATTTGAATTTCTCTGACATTCTACGTTCCCGAAACGGATCCTATCAAATATTTCACATTTTCTATGATCATCTCTATTTTAGGTATTCGGGGAATATGAAGTCCGTGGGGCTGCAGGTACTATGGATCCTCTGACTCCCAATCGGGTTGCCTTCCCAGGTCTCGTCGGTGTTGCCTGTAGGTCGTGCTGTGCCTTGAGATGGCCGTCTCCTGTCCCCCTACCGGTGGGGAATCCGCTCCCGGGTCGTCGCTCTGCTGCGTCTGGCCCGTCCTCTAGGCACCTTTGGAAGGCAGGGAGTGTGACAACGTACACGCTTCCCTTTACTCCATAGGGCCTTCTCATCAGTTGCAGGGTTTGGTGGCCCGAAATTGACTTGGCTCAGTATCATAAAAGGGAATGGCTCGGCTAGGTGTGATAGCCGAGCCAAAACAGAAAAAAAGATTAGATAGAAATGAAGAAAGGAAAAAGGATTAATGATTTGGTGGGATCCACAGATGTAGTGGCTGGTGAACCGCTTTTTCTTCTTCCACGAAGATTCAGACAAAACCGAGCTTGGATGGAACTGAACAAGATTTGGCAAACGAATACAAAAGTCAAAGGCTTTATTATTGAGAAAGTCAACAGCACCTGATTAAGCCACATCAGTTTGATCCCATACCGAAGTGTCTATTTCCTGGAACGGGTGGTAAGAATCAATGATCTTGATTAGCCTGCCTGAGTTCTATTAACTGAGTTCTATTAATTGTGTAAGGAAAAGCCTACCGACCAGACTTTTGACAGTTGGAGATCTCTTCCCGAGGGTGCCTTTTTTCTCTATGAAAGAGCTTGAACAATGAAAGATTTTGTATGTCCAATTTGAATCGATCTCAATGGATCCCTCGTTACTGCCCAGAGGAGCGCTCTTCCGGCTACCTGATTATGCGGGAATCCCTAGTTTTCCTCTCTGAGGTTGATTGAATCTCTCCTTATCTGATTGTCGGTCTGCTTCACATGGATCCCCCTCCTTACCTCCCCTTCTCCGCCTAAAATGAAGTAAGTGTCTCAATAGCGAGAAAATCATAGCCCTGGCACTGCCCTCCGGTGCAAAACCAAACCTCAAAACCATAGATAAAGGTTAGACATTCGGAGAACGGTGAAGCTCGAAGTGCATATTTGAGAAGCGATCTTTGTGAGGTCCACTGTACTTTTGCTTTCCTGCTGATCTTATTCAGACCCCAAGTGATTCCCTATTCAATTTTTCGATTTGATTCTTCAATATATGAAAATGGCAGCTAGGACACGAGTAGAGGCTATCAATGGCGTACCTAGTTAATGCGTCTAAATAATCAAGTGAAATGAAGGTATAGGTGCTTTTCTTCTAGTATTCAAAGCTCTTTATTTTGGGGGCGTATATGATACCTGGGCTCCGGGGGGAGGAGATGTAAGAAAAATTACCACAATTCAGATAAGATTCGGACCGCCACTTCTCTGACAAGTTGGAGGTATGGCTGAGTGGCTAAAGGCATTGGTTTGCTAAATCGACATACAAGAAGATTGTATCATGGGTTCTCATTTCTTCCTCTTCTGCAAGAGTCATGTTCACTGCTCCTGCACCTCTAACTTCATAAAAGAAGAAGAAATCGTATAGAACTCATATAACTAAGATAGAGGAAGACGTCTAAAGAAAAGAAAGACATTCAGTTGATGTACGGGGTCAAACCCTTCTATGGGAACATTCGCCGTAATTGATAGATAGAAACCTATGGGAAAAGAAAACCCTATTCTGTTTAGTTTTCTTACTAGTTCTAAAAGTGATCGTAAAGTTCCCCGCTATCGAGTGTGATAAAGCCAAGTTTTCAAGCAAACGCTAGCTTACTAATAATAGTGGGCTTTTTCAGCTTGACCGGATGGGAATTGATCTAAGTTAGGGTCTTGATGACTAAAGCTCATCAACCCTAATTAATACTTCGTCGTTTCGCTAGAAAAAGACCTTAAAGAGAGTACAGAAAGAAAACCATTTTCAAGAGACAAACTCCACCAGTGAATCACTTTCCTCCTCTCTTCTTTTCTTCATTCCCCTGAAAAAACAGGGGCACCTTGCGTCCTTGAACCGATAACCATCTTTCGGCTAACCTAGCCTCCTCCGTCCCTCGGGACCAACAAGGGGTAGTACAGGAATATTCACCTGTTGTCCATCGCTCCGGCTAATTAATAAGGGAAAGGTTTTTTTTTCTAATCCAAGTTTGACTCTGATTAGATCCTTAGCGCAAGCGCTAAGTAAGCAAGCTACCTTATGTAATGTAAAAAAAACCGAGGAAAATAACGTCAAGTAGAAACGAACAAGGTCTTACGGCAGCCCGGACGGTGGAAGAGCCAGGGGAGGCCGGGTCATTTGACGGAAATGGAAGGCTTTTCCCCTATTAGAAAAGGCCCTATGAGGTAAAGGGAAAGGGAAGTGCATCAATTCTTGGAAAAAGAGGGAGCGAGCCTATAAATCTAAGAAAGTCAATTCAATGAATAGATCTCGAGTCAACGGTATGACAGACAGCGCTGCCTACACGCGAATTAGCTTCCGAGGTCAAGCAGTCTCAATTTCACTACAGGATTGATTTGCGAATGAATGCTGGGCTGGGCCACCTCGAACGGCGTGAGCCGCATGCCTAGTAGCAAGTTTTCAAAAAGAACAACGTTCACCGAATACGATTAGACTTTCAGTACCTACTCCTAGTCCGAAAAGACTAGCAAACATGCTACCGTTAACCATGCTACCAGGCCTAGCTACCACAGAGAAAGTCAAGCCGACTCTTCCTGCTCTCGTAGGAGAGGAAAGCGAGTTCCTTTTTTTTTCAAAGGAGGTCCTTTTCTTTCTCCGGACCGATGACTCGCTTCCATAGCATCGTCCTTTGTAACGATCAAGACTGGTAAGCCCATCGGTCCACACAGTTGTCCATGTACCAGTAGAAGATTCAGCAGCTACAGCGGCCCCTGCTTCCTCGGGTGCTAGTGGCCCTCTACTTTTGAAAAGAAGAATAACATAGGCTCTTAGGCAGAAAAAGAATCTGCCACTCGACTGAAGAGCCCGGGCCTACACTGGACAAGAACTGGCCAACCTACCGTCCAATGTCGAAAGGGAAGTTCGACTGGCTCCTCTCGTGGCGGCCACCGATCAAGAAGAATGAAAGGTGCACGTTCGTGACCATCTGCCATAGCCCCAACTGGGGATGCCTAATATAAATCTATAAATCGAAAAAGAAGTGAGTTCAGTTTCAGGCACAGACCGTTCAGAATTCACTTTGCCTCTGCACTCGCCTTCCTTCTAACGATCAAACTGGAGTCTGAGCTCCTGAAAGAAGGATGCCTCATGTTCCTTCCTCTCTTCCTAGCAGCGAGGTAAACGCTCGGCTGTTAACTGACTGGTCGTGGGTTCAAATCCTACTTGGGGAGAATTTTGAGTTATCGCTTTTCTGACCTAGCGACCCCTGTCCTTCTCCTTAGTTTCTAAACGGGAAGAATGGTCAGGTTGCCGGCCCGCAGACCCATTTCGGTGCCATAGTTCCGGGCGCATTAGGCCCTCTTTTTGATGCCAATACCCTTCTAGAGGAATGGAAACAAGACCACTAGAAATAGCTAAGGAATTGCACTTAGTATAACCTTTTTGGGGCAGGTTTGTTTGGTTTGGGAATCCATGAGCGGTACATCGAGGAAAACGGAAAGGTAGAGTGAAAGAGTGCCCTTTTCATTTTTTGCAATGTCCCTCGAACCCGAACTCTATTTATGAGTCATTTTTTTCATTTCATTGGTCCTTATTTCTTATTTCAGCATATCGATTTAGGTCTAATCTATTAGTTTTTTCTTTTTTTTTCATTCTTTGGTTTGTGAATAAGTGATTGTCTGATAATGAGCTAGGAATTCCGCATCTTTTTCCTTTTGGGAGGGTACTCCGAGTAGTGGGTACCTCGTAAGACCTCGACCCGCCTACTCGGGTGGGCGGGCCTAAAGGCAAGAGCATGGTCCAGCCATTGATCATGGGTCAACGACGGAAGAGTTAGTAGAACTTTTTCATCCCTGGTCTTCCTCCTCTCTATGAGATGTGGGATCGAGCCCGGATAAACTGCAAGGGTGCGGCCACCAGGGCCGCCTCTCCATTCTTTGATTGCCTTAGCTTGTCAGTCAAGTAGTCTCGCTTTTTTACCTTATGCCTTAGGAAAGAGAGATGCTAGCTCTTCTTGTCTTCCAGTGGGTAAGCACTTCTCTTTTTGGCCTTGGGAGAGTAGGCTAAGGGACAGACTGAATCTCTTCTTCTATTCTCTTTACTTACACCTTACACTTCCGCTGAGTCTAACGAGGCTCAGGTGCGGAGCCTTCCACTGTGGACTGAGACTACGCAAAGGTAGAACACCATCGAAACTTCGCTGACTTTATCATAAACCTTGATTTCGCTACGCTCAATAAGAACCCGGAATAGCGGAAATAGGTTCGTGTTCCGCTTCCAAAGTCAGTCGTCTTTGACAAGGGAGAGGGATATGGAAAGGATGAAGTAATGAAAGAGGAAGTCATTGCTAGTAGTAACGACTTGTCACGATCCATTGGTTCATATAGAATCCATGTCCTAGGTGTATCAAAAAACCATCACAAACCTCCCTTTTTCTTTTCTATTGCAATTTCTAGATTATTATATGATGATTTTTTAACTTTCCATATATATAGAAATAGAAACAGATAGACTAGAATCGTACAACGGATTAGCAATCCGACGCTTTAGTCCACTCAGCCATCTCTCCCCAAATTGAAAACGGATAATTACTATGATACATTGTATAAAAAATAGAAAATGCGCTCCTGCGCACCAGCTGAAAAAGCCCTTTACCCTTTGAATAGAATAATAAGGTCAGCTTCATAGTTCCAACCTAGATAAGGCTTTTTTATGCCCTTTTTTTAGGTTGGGTTGCTGGATACGGGATCCTCGTAGTAGGCTGGACCAACATCCAGCCGAGAGAGGGCAGCCTTTAGAAGCAAGAGGTTGGCTTTCTTTCGTCACAGTAGTTGGAAAAAGAAAAAGTCAAAGCAGCGGACCAGTAGTCCCATTATCCACCTTTAGAGACATTTTTGAAGAAGGTTCCGTTTAACACATCTTGGCCAAGCAGGAAAAGCTGGAAATAAATGCTTTGTCGGTTGAAGGTGCTCTCTTCTCTACTCCTAGACATAGGAGAGAGGCTCACTCTTCATCCATAGTATCCTCTGCATCTTATGCATCTTCTGTCTCCTCTCTTGGTTTCAGGGAGCCTGTGAGCAGGAGTTCTCCCCCGAAAGTGGCTTTGACGGAGGGTTTCACTTTGACTTAAGACTATTATATTAGGAAACTAATAAAGAGAAAACGAAGAAAGTGGGTAGCTAGGAAGAGAAAGATCAGGTCTTAGTCACCCAACCGGCGGTTTTTCTTTTGGGCAGCTGTTCACCGTTGGATCTCGCCAATACAGCCCCCCATAGTTTTCGTTACCGAGATATCTCTTTTTTCATTGTTCCCAGGGATTTTTTGGGTAGTTCACTGGTTCCACCGAATGCTCCTATCTCTCGGCAAAGATCGTGTGAGTGTGCAGTTATGCTTCGGATGCTTCGCCATAGAATAGATCAACCCAGTTCCCGTTCTTTTCCGGTGCACTCGCTTTATATCTCCGACACACAAGGAAGGACGCGGTGGGAAGAAAGCAGCCCTAGCCTCTGTCCGGCCGATCATTCCGCTGGCATCTTGCATTCACGCCTCCGCCGTTTGACTGCCGCTCGGGGATGTAGTTGTAGATACGTTAGTCTTAGTGGGTCGTTGGCTCCACCTGTTATCTCGTCCTGCTCTCTTTGAAACAAGGGACGCTTCTGGTTCTGTCGGTGCTTGAAACAATTTAGTCTTCTCCATATTACTATATCTCTAGAGTCAATAATTTTATATGAGGAACTACTGAACTCAATCACTCTCATAGCATTCGTCTTTCTTCCTTCTCTGCTGCACATCTGTATTCTGCTTTATAGAGATCTTGGCTTTATGGTTTTTTGTTTGGTCAGGGGAGAAAGAGTTTAGGAAACCAAGCATGGTTTAAGCGAAAATCATATCGCGCGTAACAAATCCTTATTAAGTAATGGGTTTTTAAGGGGGCCTGCTTACGGGCCAGGCGTCTCTCTGACCGGCTAATTCAAATAGCAGGATATCCAAGAGCAACTAGCTGCCTTTAGACCCCTTTGCCTAACGCGATTGTAGGGAGTAGGTCAAAGCCTTTTTTTTTTTAGAAAAGTCAAAAGCTGGAATCCGCGAAAGGAATACCTCCTTCAATCAGCAAAAAGAGGGACCCTTGAGCATATTCTTATAGATTCGTTAGAATGATTGGCTCCGTTTTCGGATCCAGGAGTTTCAGTATAGTAGGCGAGTACAATGGGAATCAATCAAGGTTCTTTTATGGCAGTCCAGCTATTTGCTATGTATATGGATGTGCATAAAGAAGGGACGGGACATCTCTCTCCTTTTTTTTGGGGGGGGAATCGAGAGGGAATAAGCAGCAGCGGCACCTCACGAACTTCTTACTGAGGCAGTACCATCCTATAGGCAGGCATTTTCGAGTGTTTGGATGCACGTGTTTTGTTCATATTCCTGCGCTGTTCTTCCCTTTCTTAGTTTCTGATGTTTTATCTAGGCGAGGCTCATTCAATGACGAGATCAAATCTCGCAATAGCTAAATGATGGTGTGCAATATCGGTTAACCATAGACCCCCGGTTACTGGATCTAATCCTCCACGAAAAGTAAGAAATTCCGCATATTTGGTTCTTGGCACATCATGAATTTTTATGAGTATCTATTCTACGGATTCATTAATAATATAGATCATGAAAAATACCGATACATCATGATGTCTGGAAATCTACCCTTTAACTAAACTATATATATTTTTGACTCTATTTATAGATGAGTAAAATAGACAAGTAAAGATAAAGAGGATATTTATATAAATATGTCGCAAGATGTACCTTGTGTGGGGGGGGGGGGGCGGCGGTCCCCTGGACATAGTCCTTTCAGGCAGTGGCCGTTTAGTCCATGGTCCATTAGATGGTCGGTGCAAGGCCAGAAATTTGAACACATTGATTCCGCTCGTTCCCGTCCTTCGCTTCAGGGTCTGTCCCTCGGTGTGGTCAGTACTCCATACTGTCGGGCAGCGAAGGCGTTAGCCACCTCCGGACCGTAAGGTATTAAGGAAGAATCACCTCTATGTAAAGACGGAGATCCTATTCCTAGGGCATTGGATGAGCATCAGAGCCATCGAGGAGTGGCAAGCACCTACCAAGGTGAGTGAGCTAAGATCATTTTTAGGGCTCGCCATTAGTTCTAGTTTCAGTGCCAGCAACGTAGCCATCTCATTCAAAAATCCAGCTACGTTTAAGTCACCATCTACATCAGTGCCAGAGAGAGCTCCGGCTTCTTACAAAGCTACTGATACCGCACAAGGAAAAAATTCCGGAAGAAGTGGGGAGAACATCCCTTAGGCTAGCTAGTCACACAGCTTGAACTACTCTAACTAAGAACTCCCGCTAACCCGCTCTCCTACATCGTGTAGGGTATGGAACTCGCTCGCCCAGCCGGAGAGAGGATATCCCGGCTAGAAAAAGCCGATTCATACCATTCCTCGGGCTGACTTAACTCAGCAACTCTTAACTAAAGAACAACTAACGCAACTGGTGCCCTCAGGGTGGATATCTATCTCAAATCCAAAGAGCAACAAAGAAAGCGCTTTCTTTTTTCAGGCCTCCCGGCAACATTACATGCTAGTTTAGTTGGTGGAGCTGTTGTAGCGAGTCGAGTAACTTACCTTTTGACTTTGGCTTCTTCTTTCTAGCGATAGTTGCCAAATGCTCTTGTAGTTCGGTCTGCCTTGCCTTCCTTTGAAGCAGCGATATCCCGTTTTGAAGCCACTAATAACGGCTTGGCTCTTTGTTCGACCAGAATTCATAGAATATATACTAGTCGGTGAAACTCCCCCCCTTTGAAGCCTACGCTTGCAACTTGACTACTAGGGGGCTCTTGCTGACGGTTGGGGTAACTCGGCTTTACGCGTTGTCTCTAAATCCTCTTTTCCGTCGCTCTCGCAGCAAAGGAGGCAGCTAACGTAGTGGTATCCGCTCTTGCCGCAACTAATTCATCTAGGGCAGCTCTCTCAGTTGGTTAGCTAGTGTCATTGGCCTTCGGCTTCTGGCTTTCGGACTAGTAGCTAAGTAGCTTTCGTTTTTAGGGGGGAGCGGAACCAGGCATAAGGAGCTTCAATCGCCATAATGACCAGAGCAAGCCAAAGCCAGGCCAACCTACGCCTTTTCCTCACCGTCACTGCCATCTCACGACTTGGATTTGAACACCTCTTTTTAACTAAATAAAGCCGGACACAAACAAAAGAAACAAGAAAAGGGCCATGATGATGATCCTATGTTCGTTTTCGCCCTGCCCCGATGATGCGCTCCTAGCTCGCGGAGCTACATACCAGAAAAAGAAAAAGAATCTCTCTATTACTTTGAGGGGGCGGAGCTTGAGGCTTCTCAGCCGCAGGAACAGGGAACGAATCCTCCAAAAATGGAATGAGTTCGCAATGACTACCACAATCAAGCCGCCCCCTCATCACTTACCGCTATTTTTTCTTGGGGGGAGTTCACAATGTTTTTTCTGGCGTTCCTTTCTATTGATGAAGAGGTGACCTCGTGCTCTTCAAGAAATGAAGGCAAAGGCCCATTTAGAAAGATATAAAAAGGGGTAAAGAGAAAAGAAAATGGAGAACTACCAAATCCAAGTCATTGGATTTGTTCGTACCATTCTGTCATCGATCACTGCTGGGTCGGTTGGTGAGTCACCCCAAAAAAAGACTTGCGGTTGCCGCACAAAGAAAGCAGGTCACCTTAACCAGTCATACCCATTTATGGAGATTCAGGATCTGAAGCTCAAATTAAAGCCATGAAACAAGTAGCTACTCCTACTGCAATTGCAATTGGGGGCTTCTTTTAAGCCAGCCCACCAAAGAATTCCACCTCGACTCCCCTCTACCAGAGAATCCATGAATTCCGGCCAACAGAAAGAGTCCGGGACTTCCTTGAGTGGTCTTTGCTCAGGAACTGGATGAAGGATTGGCTTCGGTACGTCCATTGGTACTGGAATGTCGCGAATTCACCGGATCTTTCCTTAAATGACTGGGGAACCGCGTGCCGGGTTTCTAAATCAATATTCTTTACAGATAAAGTAACCTGGAAGCTTGATGAGGGGAAAGCAAAAATGATCGACCAGTGGGAAGAACCAGGGATCTTGACCTGGTATCCAGAGAAGAAAGAAGAAAAGGAAGGCTGTTGAATCAGAGATTGAGGAAGAATACCAGCTTCAACTTATGTTTACCCAGGACGGTCGAATCCAAGTCGTGAGATGGCAGTGACGGTGAGGAAAAGGCGTAGGTTGGCCTGGCTTTGGCTTGCTCTGGTCATTATGGCGATTGAAGCTCCTTATGCCTGGTTCCGCTCCCCCCTAAAAACGAAAGCTACTTAGCTACTAGTCCGAAAGCCAGAAGCCGAAGGCCAATGACACTAGCTAACCAATTGAGAGAGCTGCCCTAGATGAATTAGTTGCGGCAAGAGCGGGAAGAAGGAGAGAGCAGGCAGCTGTGGTGAAGCCGGATGCTTGAAGCCATTTTAGATACGACAAGACAGCTCAGGAGGAGTAGAAAGGAACGAGCATTTTCGGGGACTAGCCCGCTTCCCATTACTCGACGAAGGCTATTGTCCGGTCCTCTTTCATGTGGAATCGTTTTAGTTAGATCGTACCCAAGCCCGCCTCCACTTTCTTATGTGAAAGAGGTCTTGCTTTATGAGACTGAAACTACAGCAGAAAGCTCCTTAAAGAATCCCCGCTCCTCTACTCTAGTGCCTAGTGAGACTATCCAGCTGGATCTAATCCTCCACGAAAAGTAAGAAATTTCGCATATTTTGACCAATTCAAAGTGAAAAATGGGGTTGCTCCCTCAGCAAAACTAGGATAAAGTTGCGCCAAAAGATCCCAAAGAATGGATTAAGGTGATAGAATGTTATCAGGAGACGAAGGAGCAAAGCAGCTCGACCGATAGAAGGAATATCGAAAATTCGAGTGGCTGAAGCTGAAGCAGCTACTTTCGAAGTAACAGAAAGAAAAGCAACGACTGGAGTGGGAGAGTCAGAGTCGAAAAGAGGATTCCTCACTTCTTTCTCTCATTCAAAACCGTGTGCTGGCATTTGAGTTGTCTCTCCTCCTCTTTCAATCGACACACTCGACACAGATAGGCTCCGGTGGCCCCGGCTTCTGCCTCTATCAGGCGGCGGCAGCCCCACTCGTTTTTCACTTCCTATCAAAAGTACTCAAAATCGATTTCGCAAGTTCAAGAAGAAAGAATTTTGCGGGGGCCCACAACCACTACGATATTGGGCTCTTCGATGAGTTCCACGAACCAGACCCACAAAGCAGCATCATAGGTGCAACGTAGGAGGGAACTGCGGTTTTATTATCTTGGACCCCGGTCGTGCTTCTGGTTTCCATTCCCATCATCATATTGATGATAAATCCCCTCGTGCTCCGCCATAAGAACTTGGAGTCCGTATCATGGTGAAGGTAAGGTAACGCTGTGATTCTTGACGTTTACTCTGTCTACCTTTTTAACCGAAGGCATACATTGAGTTGGAACCGTTTGATCTAATTGGCACTAGTATGCGCGGCAAGTACTTCTGCCTCATCCTGTTCCTGAACGGGAGGTACGCTTGGCCCCTTGTTACATTGCCTTTTTCTATCCTTATGGTCTGAGACATCAAGCCGCATCGCCCTGTTTCTCTTTGAGAAAAGGGAGAAAAGGTCTGCTTGGAATAATTCTACCACTTCTACTAGGAGTAGCCTTTTTAGTGCTAGCTGAACGTAAAGTAATGGCTTTTGTGCAACGTCGAAAGGGTCCACCATCTCTTTTAGCAGTAGCCAGAATAGAGCCTTCAATCTCAATAAGATAAGAGAGTTTCACAAGGTCAAAGTACGGCTAGAATAGATCTTTCACTAACGAAATACCATGCATAGGGTAAGGACACAGATCTTATATAAGATACAGAATACCACTAGACGAACAGTCTTGCTTGTGTATTGTCATGCACAAGGCACGGCATCTAGAGCATTCCAACAAACTGACTTCTTGATCTCCGAAAGGAGGGTGCATTCTGCCATTTTCTCCCTTTCTTTTCTGTACAAGGGATCCCCCCTCCCGCTAGTTGGTTGGTTGGACTCTCTCACTAGGAAAGGGTCTTATCTCTTTCATTGGAGCACATTGATGCCGAAAGAGTCTTCGGAACCGGTGGAGAGGCTATGATGATTGAAGGCTATTCAAATAGCATGACTGATACCACAAAGAAAGGGTATCTAAGTCACACCAGTGGAATAGCTTAATCATAATAATTATCTCGATATATGATACCAAAAACCAGCCTTATGACTGATAAGGTAAAAGGGTTGCAACACGACTTGGGAAACGTTTTTTGATGAGCTGCTCTACAGGTTTACGAGAAAGACTATATAAAGACTATGAAGCGCTGGAAGAACACTTCAGGCAGGTCATCGATAGTTGACGACGGTGGACCTGGGGAGGAGCACTTTACTTTAAGGCGTGCCCCAGCATTACCAGCATATAGTCTTTAGAAAAGAAATTCTTGGAGCCGGCGTATGAGGCGCAAAAGGACAGATGGCATTACCAAGAACCAGAGATGGTTCACAGGGGCCAGAAAGACTCGGTCATAGGAACTTAGACCACCTACGCGCTGGTAAACGAAAACCACCTCGACCGGATCAGAGTCAACAAGAATGTCGATCAGGCCCCTTGCCTTGAAAGAATTCACACGCGGCCACCAGCTTTCCCAAAATAAGGGGAGATCCGCTGCTTTTTGCCACGTTGGGTTTTCCCCATCATCAGGCTCTAACCTTGCCTCTACTTTTTGATCTTGATACCTTTGCAATTCGCATCTTCCTGTCCAGCAAAGAAAGTGAAGGGGAGCGGACAGCAAGTTGGAAGTGAAAGTATGAGTAGGAAGCAATGCATGAAATGAAATTCATCCATCTGCCATAGCCCCAACTGGGGATGCCTAATATAAATCTATAAATCGAAAAAGAAGTGAGTTCAGTTTCAGGCACAGACCGTTCAGAATTCACTTTGCCTCCGCACTCGCCTTCCTTCTAACGATCGAACTGGAGTCTGAGCTCCTGAAAGAAGGATGCCTCATGTTCCTTCCTCTCTTCCTAGCAGCGAGGTAAACGCTCTTTCTCGATCAGGAGAAAAGCCTACGGCGGTATATCCGAAAGCGCGTCCTCGAAAGGAAGGACAATCGATCGCACTTGGCGCAGAACCACTTAACGGTGGTTCTTTACTCCCTCAAGACTTGCTTCTGATTTTTTCTTTCATCCTTCATCCATCCCTTTTTATATCAATAGGGAGCTACGAGCAAGGCAGCTCTGCTCCAGAAAGACAAGAAACCAGCAGGTCCTTTTCCGCTTGATCGCTCACTCATGAGCAAAGCCGCCTTGGCTTTCCTTATCTACGTGCGCACTGCATCAGCACTGGCGAAAAAGAGGTCGGCTTTACTGAAGAAGAAGGATTGTGCGCGCCGGGCCCTTCGGGTGTCATATTTTGGCCGAGTTTACCGTACCTCCGGCCCTTCTATTACGCGACCGTAAGATTTTGTTACGTTTCACCGCAGTTACGCCAGAAAGAAAAGGTTCCACACGAGCTCCCGTTCTGCGGCGTGGTGGCAGGACCGATAGGGGATTGGCTCCGAGTGTAGATAGAGTCAAATCTGCAGGGGTCATGCAAATACATAGGCCCCTTCTCTTTTGGATGAATGGGGTGATTAAGAAGGCGCTTTCCGATCTACGGTCCCTCGGAGCGAGGGGTTAGGCAGGTAGTATGGGCCCTCTGACTTCCAGCTATGTGCTGTGCGGCTCCCGCGAAGCGAATGAAAGGAAGCTGGCGGAGAAAGCTCGACGCCAGCGGCTTATGTAGTGGTCGGCCGGCGGAAAGCTCGCTAAGCTTCGCTTCCCTCTCCCCTTCCCTTTTTCAATGAAGTGGAAAGTCTTCCAGCCTCTTTGATTGGTAGGCGGCCCCCTATTGATTGAATTAAGATTCCATTCGATTCATCAGGGTAATTTTTTGTTGTCGTGACGCTTTGATTAGGCCGACTACTTACTTTACGAGAGGCTACTTCTAGCTTCTATAGTAGCCCTTCCACTTTAGTGTAGTTGTAGTTTGTATTGGTACTGAATGAACATATCAAACAAAGGCGATCAGTATAAGCCCTTCTCCGGCCTGGGAAAAGCAGCGAACTCTAGAAGCTAGGGCTTTATTCACCTTTGGACACGAACACTATTCCGTTCTCAGCGGAAACCCGCCTTAGAGATTGAACGTCGACTTATCTTATTGCCGTTCAATCTAAGACAGCGCTGTCTTAGATTGAACGGCCCCCTTATTCAACCAACCGAAAGAAGCCTTTGGTACAACATGTTGTANAAACCGGAGGTTCGGGGTTCCCACACTTGCTCTAGCTCTAAATTCTTCTACTGGTAAAGACCTAGTCTATCTGCCCACGTCTGGTTCCAAACCTTACTCAAATACCAGTTACTTAAGTAAGGTAGCTTGCTCCTAAAAGCAGGAACGAGACAACCCCGGGGAACCTCCGACTGCACATGAGTTCCATAGCACTAGCTGCCTAAACTCAACAGCCAAGAACAGCTACCATGGCTTTCATAGCTTACTACTAGCTACTTAGCTCAAATACCGCAAAGGATTGTTCATGGAACTACTATCGAGATTCTTCGGACCATATTTCCTAGTCCTTTGGTTATCCCAACAATGGGGGATAACAACCGCTTATGCGGCCACTCCTCCAAGCCCTGAAATTTCGTGGATCTTCAAAAAGAAGACTTTGGAATACTTTTTTTCTTATTTACAATTGACATAGACCAAAGTCATCTATTAAAATAAGGATAATGTGTCGGAAATGGCCGGGATAGCTCAGTTGGTAGAGCAGAGGACTGAAAATCCTCGTGTCACCAGTTCAAATCTGGTTCTTGGCACATCATGAATTTGTATGAGTATCTATTCTACGGATTCATTAATAATATAGATCATGAAAAATACCGATACATCATGATGTCTGGAAATCTACCCTTTAACTAAACTATATATATTTTTTACTCTATTTATAGATGAGTAAACTAGACAAGTAAAGATAAAGAGGATATTTATATAAATATGTAAAGGAATAGATATGTAAAAGAATTTGATTTTATTTCCTCTTCGTTTTTATTTGGTCATACTCTGTCTCCTCGCGTTCAATTAATACTTTATACATATTTGAAAGGTTCAATTAGTTCCTTATAAGACCCAAAAGTCTAGTCTAGGAGAGTTGAAAGGCGGGAATGGCCAAGATTGATCTCAGATACAGTACAAATAGAATCCGATTCTCTTTTCATATTATATTTCTTCATTTCCCCCTATGTGATTTTTTCAAGCACATCTAAGTCATATGCGTGATATATAGTTCATAATGCAGAACTCATTTAGTTCATCCTATTAGCTCGGCTCATCAAAAATAAGTATCTTAAAAATTTGATAATCTCACNAGAATAATACATGAAATCAAAAAAGATTGAAATACTCTCATTATGAACTCATGGGACTAGCGTTTTTACAAAAAATCTCGTCCTATCTGCCTAGAAAGATTCTCGAAGACTTTCTAATATTATCAAAATCAAGCCCCAGCCAACTTGACTTATTTAAAACCCCCAATCGGTATGAGATACCCGGAATGGGGGTACTGGCATAGACACCTTACTCCTCCGAGTTATATAAGTGATAGCGCAATCATCCCAACTGTCGAATCTCGTGCAGCAGGAAGCATCCGAGTGAGATTCAAAACCATTTAGCAGTCTTCGATCTGACATATTGGCCATAGCCAAGGTCTTTGGGTCTAGGGCAATAAAGAGTTCCGATTGGTAATACATACGAGGCTTAGGTTTTTTTTCCTCAACCGGGAATCTTGCCCGACCCCGAGCAAGGGCCTAATTCACGTACGTAAAGGGAAGGGTGGGGTAGGTCTTTCACTCTTTTTTTTTGACGTCAATAGATGAGTGAAGCGAAGGGACGAGACACCGATAGGCACGAGAGGAGTTCCTTCCAGGAGAGCATGTAATTGAAGAAAATCAAAACCACACCAAGCTATGGGTGCAATCATTACATATGACTTGGCTATCGGCCTGGCCTTTTTGACACCTCAACGAACTCATGTGGACACTCCTTAGCCCGAGGACAATCTCTCAAATACTAATGTTGTGTTGTAAGATGTTCGTTTTTCTTTTCTTTACTGATTCCTCTCAATGAAATTTGCCATGTTGCACTAAGTTACTTACGGATGTATGCATGTGGTCCGGGAACACTTTGGGGTGAACACCCATCCGAACAAGTAGCTTTCAACTGCCGCCTAATCTCCCAACATGCTCAAAAACCGAGAGCCGCCCAGGGACTGGACAACCGGAGGGAGCTTGCTTCTCGAAAGAGGATAGGCCGGTCAAACAAAAACAAGGCGCAACGGGCTCTTTCTCCCATAAAGCTTCCCTTCACCCAGTCCCATATCCAATTAGTAGAGATCGAGATGGGGAGACTCAAAATAATACAAATGCGCATTTCCTCTCTGAATCGAGAGGTATCAGATCGACAGCTTGCCACCTACGCTCCGCCATCCATTCAAACTTTAGGAACCTAGGTAATAGTATCCCGATCAAAGAGCTGACGAAGGGGATGAGCCAAACAGGGTACCGGCATGCAAAGGTTCGAATCCTTTTACTCCAGATTATTCACACCCGATCGGATCTGTCAAGATCACGAAGGAGCTGACGACTACAGGGAGGGGAAGCGGCTGACTGCTGTCCCTGAGCCCAGCTAGTTTTTAGCAATTTCCATTGTTAACCTAACTATTTTCATGATAGATTAACAACAATTCATTGTTATAGATTTAGTTAGACATATAATCTCTCAACCATACATCTAATCTAACATTCAAGGATGACCAATCAACACGAATTAAGCATAATAACAATGAAAAGCATAATCATTACAACAAAACTATGACTATTCTACAATATCAACATAACTTCATAAACAATTCATTAATACCCTAAAACTAAAGAGTTAGCCATTCATAGCTTTTAGCAACATGTTCATAAAAAAATTAAGCATAGAAAGAGTGCAAAGAAAGGAGAACTCTACTAGCTAGGAAGAAGCCCTTGATTGAGGAGGAACCGCCAAGATGTCTTTCAGACTTCACGTTGGGAACTCGAACGGCACTAAGAATCTCTCTCAAACTCTCCTCTCTTCCTTGCAGCCAACTCACTCTTCCAGGCTTTTTTTGGTGTGTTTCTTGATGTGTAGATTGATCATTAGGGCTGTTGGAAACCCTCTTATTTATAGAGTTGGCCACCCAAAAATCTTTCCAAAAATGTAATTTTTTCAAAAAAGAAAAACTGGCACGGCGGTGCTGCCTGATATGGAAAGACGGCGCCGCGGCGCTGCTAATGTTGAGGCAGACCTTGCTCTTGGGAAACAACATCACGGCAGCGCCGTACCAGGCGCCACGGCGCTGCCCTATTTTGGAAAATTTGTGGTTTTTCTTCTCTTTTTCACTGTATTCTGGCTCGATTTTGATCTTTTGGTCTTCTCTTCAAATTTTCTTCATCTTGGCCTAAAAACCACTAGCAAACAAGTGAAATCTAATATAAAATCCTTTAATTTGAGAGAATAGAAAGCACTTTTCAAGCGCTTTTCAACATGCGAATGGGAGTATCTTTGTGCAATGAGTTTGCACAAGATCGGACCACGCAATAGTAACCACTAGATGTAAGTCCGTTGACTAGTTATGTTTCTATTTTAATAGGATAACCTAGGCAACTTAGTCTTAATCTTCACGAAGGATCGTCCTTTGACTTGTATAGGTGAGAGTGACCAATTTGCTGACTCAATACGCCTACCATTTTGGGGACAAGACCAAGTAGAGAGCTGATAACATAATTATACAATATGGATTTCACTCCTTTCCGACTTTAGGGTAAATAGATGAGTGTTCCCTTAAGTGGTGTCCTTGGGACTTGAACAAAGAGTCCTACCCTCTCATTAACCCGAGAGGGGTTTTTGTTTAATGGTTGTACCATAAAATAGATTGTTCATTAGAGGAGCATTTGTACTTAAGAATATTGAGGTAACTTAGGGGTAAAATGGTAATTTGACCCAACTAAAGTTACGAATACTTGTGAAGGACTAATTTGCTGTTATTGGTCTCTATCCGTGGACACAGAAATATATCTTGAGTGAGAAGAGTGCAGATGTGGGTCTTTAGTGGAGTGACCCACAGTCAATGAATATTGATTAATTTGGTTAATGAGTTTAGAAATTAATCTCATATCATTGGAGCTTCTGATATATAGGTTCATCAGGTCCCCTTCATAGCTCGTAAAGAGTATTGAGGTACATTAAGTCTTGAATTGAATATGAAATGTTTGAATTCACTTAGGGAATATTATAATGTATAATGACAAATTATAATATAAAGTTTTTTAAAAAAACTTTAAAATTTTAATTTTTGGATTTGAAATTAATGAGAGAATTAAATATTTGAAACAGTTCAAATATTAATTTAATATGAATTAGATTCATATCAAATCTACAGGTTAAAAATTTAATGTGTATTAGATGCACATTAAAACTATAGATTATGAGAAAAATACAGTTAAATATGATTCAACTGTAGGTTACATTAAATATTGGATATTTAATTTGGTAATTAATTAATTGTAGAATTGGTTGATTATTTAATTTAATTCAATTTAATTAAATTAATTGAATTAAAATCATAGGTTATGTGAGAGATGTTCATTTAAATATGATTTAAATGAATTGTTAATTAAATTAGAGTAAATTAATTATTAATTTAATTAACCATTATTTATTATTAATTAATTACATTAGTTAATTGATTTTTAAAATTTTTTTGATTAAAAATCAAATAACCAATTTCCCACGTATGGGAAGTTAGGTTAATCGTGGTTGATTCCCACATCTTCCTCTCCCTCTCTCACTCTCCTTTAGTTCTTCTTTTCAAATACCTGAAACAAGCAGCGAAAATGTGATGATGAGAGTGATCTTTTGCTCTAAAATTCTCCCTGAAATAAATTGTATTTCCTTTTTCAGATTGGTTCCTACAAACCAAGTCTTCAATGAATCGTGTGGTGGTGTTCCAAATTGATTTCAAAAGGTCGGTATTTCTTTCCTTAATTACATGTTTAATCTAGTTTAATTCTTTAGAATTTACACACTTAATCTAGTTCAATTCTTTAGAATTGCCAGTGTATTGGTGTTTTGTAATTCCAAAATTAAATTTCAAGGTTTGGTTTTCTGACTTTTCTGCTACGTTAGGGCTTTCATCCCTAGAGAGCCAAGTTTTGTCTTCGATCGGTTAAAATTTAGAATTAATGTGGTGGGTTCATTTTTTTTATACATATGTGATGTATGGTTTTAAAATTGGGTTTGCATAATAGATGTTTGTGAGTTTTGGCATTTAGATATATACTGTACTTTGATTTGATCATTGTAAGGGGCCCATTATTTTGGGCAAATTGTTTGTATTTTGAGTCTGTAAGTCGTTCGTGACAAAGTGTTTGCTATGAAAAAGGCCACAAATGGATGTGAAAGACGGATTTTGGAGTGCAAACCTGAGAGCTTTTGTGCTGATTTCTGTCGTCCGACATCCAATGCAATGCTATGGTAGGATCTTTAAAATTATTGTAATTT
This sequence comes from Citrullus colocynthis, assembly GCA_031780015.1. NCBI lineage: Eukaryota > Viridiplantae > Streptophyta > Magnoliopsida > Cucurbitales > Cucurbitaceae > Citrullus > Citrullus colocynthis. The sequence goes on from QLSR01000206.1 coordinate 36,793, forward strand.
TATATATTTTTTTTTCTTAGGAGTGCCAAAGTCCAATCTATTATTGCCTTTTAATTAAGCATTGCATTGGACCGGTATACTAAATTATATTATTTTATATGTTGCAGTCCTATATATTAAAATCCTACCATAGGTTAATATAATTTATATGACTGCCACATAGAAATTTTAGCTCCCATTAATATGTTGTAGTCATATAGATTAAAATCATACCATAGCATTGCATTGGATGTTATGCCTCATACTTTAAATATAATTATTATATTTAATATTAGGTGACGGACGAAATTTGTTGCCCATTCTGTGCCAAATAAATTTTCCTAACTTAACCCTCAATAGTAGCGGTAAGTCGAGTCGAACACAGGGAGCCATCGAATTTCATAGTTGAAAGTTTTCAATTTAAGGTAACCAAAGGGCCCCGGGGGGGGGTTTGAGAAACGGTTGATTGCAAGAAACTTAAATTGCATGAAAATAAAATGCGGAGGTAAAAGTAGTAAAATCCAATTGAAAAAGCTCTAGCTTGGGTTACGCGGGATTTCTTTTATTCGATGTTCTTATCATTGGTTCGTCATTACTAAATCCATTGAAGCTAGCACCTAATCAATTCAATTGGAAATCCTAGTTGACAAGTTAGACTTAAGGCAAATTGATGAAAAGCATGCAAAATTTGACTAAACCTAACCGCATTAAGTTCAAGGAAAGATTAGGCGGAACATCTAACTGGAAAGCCTAGCTCAAATGTTCTATTGATTTAATCCTAGGTTGATTAGAACAATGCGCATCACCAATTAGAATTGCAAGCTAACCTAACTTATTGCTTCCTATGATTGACATACAACAAATTGTCACGAATTGTAATACAATCAAAGCAATAATCAAGATAAACACTAGAGTTACAAATTGATTGTAATTCTTTAAAACTCGAAATTAAATCATGCATACATTGAATCAAGCTTAAAACCTCAAAAGAACATCAATTATAGGAAAAATCCCTAATACCCAAGCTAGAAAAACGTTACCTTAGCCAATAATCGACATACCGATTGTTGGATTCAAGTTCCTAGGTATAGAAAGAAGAAAAGAGGAGAGAATGGAGCCAAAAGTTGGCTGGTCAGGCGATCCTTTAACCTAGAAACCGAAGGTTTCTTTTATAAAAACTGTCGCAGCGCTGCAGCACTAACGCTAATTCGGCCGCCTGATAATTTCGGAGCGTCGCGACGCCTGCTACATCTTGCCAGCGGAACTCCTCAGGAAAAAGCACGCAATGCTGTTGCTTCAAGGGCATTTTTGTCATTTTGGAGTTATATTTTCCAGTTGATGTCGTGGAACTCCGTTTTGGTTCGTTTTAGCTCGACTTTGTTGCTAACATCTTGTTATATCTGTTAAATGCTCGAAACCTACAAAATAACATAATAGACATATTAAATAATACAACGATCCCGAGTTAAGCTGAGAAAGATAGCACATTTTAGGTGCTATCATTAGGTATTTCCCCAAAGTATATGAATGCATGAAAACAATATATAGTTTTCATTATTTGTAATATCAGAGTTCTATTATATTATTTAGTGATAATTATAGGGCTCTTTTCAAATATAGAAAAAGAAACGAAAATATTTACAAATATAACATAATTTCACTATCTATCTGTGATAGACTGTGATAGATCGTGATAGACTATTATCTGTGTCATGATAGACAGAGATAGTAGTCTATCGCAATCTTCTATCATGGTCTATCACAGATAGACTGTGTATTTTGCTATTAGTTGTAACTATTTTCAGCAGTTTTGCCATTTAAAATAATTTTCCATAATTATATGCATAATAATTAAAATATAGTTTTCATTAAATGCTTAATATAAGAGTTATTTTATATATGTTAATGAAAATAAATATACATGATATTTTAAATTTATTAATTAGTTTATAATTGTTATATTTAATTAATAAAGATATCATGGAATACATGTTATAGGTTTTAATAATTCATTTTGTTTATAATTGTTATAAGGTTATTGAATTAGACATTAAAATCTATAATAAAGAGTTACATGCCAACATAAGGTTTAATTTTTTTTTTAATTCTTTAAAGTATAAAAAAATATACTTTATGTTAAATTTTTCTAATATGATTAGAAATAGGTTAATCTTTTATTTTCTTTTTATAGGATTAAAATGATATTAATAAACGATTAAAATATAAAATGTTTGAGGAAGGTTCTGTATAGGATTGGGGTACTTAAGTTGATTGAAAGGAAACATCCTTGGGAACCAACCTCGGAGGTAAATTAGTCAAACATTTTATTGCATGCGATTACTAATTAAATTTATTAAATGTTTAATAAATTAAAAAATCATATATATTTAACCAATCAATATAAATGTTGTATTGGACTTATTTAATATAAAATTAGATAGATTCATTTAGCCGAAATTTAACTAAGTATAATTAAAACCCTAAAACCGTAGAACATTTTAATGGGAGAAAAATGGTATATATGATATATCAAATTTTAGCTCTCACATCCCTAAGAGTTCACACCGTGAGATCCATGTTCGGCTTCGTGTCACCTTGGGCACGACCTCCTTTCGAAAAATGTTTGCATGAGTAAATATCAAGGTGAATAGGAAAAATGTTCATAGTAAGTGGGAGAAGGACATGTGTAAACATATCCTACAGTCTCGTTCATTAGGTTGCACCATGAGATTGCTATGATCCGCCTGCGTGTTGTCCTAGAGCGACCACCCCTTCAAAGGGCCTAATCATGGGATTCAGAACAACGCAAACTCCAGAAATAGATAGCGTTTCTTAGGTTAATCTTCAACAATTGTCTTTCCTAACGGTGCCCTATTGAAGCGTACCTCTAGGATCCAAAAATGGTAGAGTCACACTTAGAGGGATAATTTCAGCTAGTTAATGAATCCTTAACCAAACAACGATAGCTAAGATCTATAGGAATGTGTTCTTCTGATATTAGTAATTCTAAGATTGTCTCAATTCAAGGGAGGAGTAACTGATCACCCTTTGGTGGCTGATGTTCTAAACCTATGAAGTATCGTTGCAAAACTAAATCAATAGATTAATTAGGATTCTTTGATTGCCTGTTTTGCTGAATTGATTGGATACTTTTATTTTGGGTAATGGGTTAAGGCAAGATAATTAATACGGTCAATTGTTTGTTATTTTTAGCATGTCTTCCCTAATTAATCTTACTTAAAAACGAAAAATTTACCGGTGAAATTACGCTACATGGAATCTAACCTGATTACAATTCTAGTTATCGATAATCTGCGATTTGTCTTAACTGAGGAGTGTCATCAGATCCCCACTTGTGGTGCAACCTAAGTTGTTAGGGATGCACACGATCGATGAACAAAGGCTAATGAAAAGGCCTGAGTCTATATCTTAGTGAGCCTATCTAATGTTCTTAACAAGAAACATGAGGCCATGCTTACTACTTTTGAGATCATGGAGTCCTTCAAAGGTATGTTTGGGCAACCGTCCACACATATCTGGCACGAGGCCCTTAAGTATGTTTATAATGCACGTATAAAGGAAGGCCAATTAGTGAGAGAACATGTTCTTGGTCTGATTGTTCACTTCAATGTAGCTGAAAAAAACGGTGTGTTGACGAGCAGAATCAGGTGTCCTTTTTTCTAGAATCTCTTCTGAAGAGTTTCCTCCATAGAGTACACTATAACTACCTTCCTTAATGAGTTACAGACTTATTAGCCTTTTATTAAAACTAAGGGATCGATCAAAGAAGAGGCAAATGTTGCCCATTCCAAGAAGTTCCACAAGGGTTCATCCTCTAGAATTAAGTCTATTCCCTTATCTTCTGGTTCTAAGAAGATTCAGAAAACGAAAGGAGGAAAGGGGTAGGCTCCCTCTGCTGGAAAAACAAGGGGGCAAGACCAGGATGGCTGACAAGGGCAAATGCTTCCACTGCAATGTGGATGGTCATTGGAAATGCCATTGTCATAAGTACCTTGCTGGGAAGAAGAAGGAAAAGGAAAAGTAAATATGATTTACTTGTTATAGAAACTTTTTTAGTGGAAAATGACCATAATGCCTGAATACTTTATTCGGGTGCCACTAATCACATTTGTTCTTCTTTACAAGAAATTAGTTCCTTCCTGCAGTTTGAGGAGGATGAAATGATACTCAAGGTTGGAACGGGAGACGCCATTTCAGCTTGTGCAGTGGGAGCTGACAAGTTGTTTTCTAGAAATAGATACTTATTTTTGGAAAGTTTGTATATACTACCAAAAATTAGAGGGAACCTTGTATATATTTCTTGTTTAATCGAACAAAAGTATTCAATTTCTTTTTCATCTAATGAAACGTCATTACAAAAAAATGGAGTACTTATTTATTTTGCTAAATTAGAAGATGATTTGTATGTGTTAAGACCAATTGAAACAAAAGCACTTTTAAATCATGAGATGTTTAAACCTACTAACACTTAAACAAAAAGACAAAGAATTTCTCCAAGTAATAATAATACTTATCTCCAAGTATCAATAATACTTATCTTTGGCATTTGAGATAGTAACATAAATCTTTATAGGATCAGGAGGTTGGTAAAGAATGGACTTCTAAGCGAGTTAGAAGATAATTGATGCGCACGTTGCTGTGTTAACCGCAAGTGTACGGGTCAAGTTATAATATATGACGATTAAGTCCGAATATCGTTCCACTGGAGATCCAATTGTGAAGGTTTAAGTTACTTAGCTATTCTAGAGTTGAATCAATTTTATTTGAGGATTGAATTTGAAAATTATGAGTTATGGAAAATATAAATCAAATAAGGAAAGTATTAAAGTGAGAAACACAAGAGTCAAAGAGAGTTCTAGGGTAATTAATCCTTGTTTATTTCATCATGCAATATTATAGATTTCATGGATTTTATTGTCATTCATATGCTTAAGTCTAGAAACTTAGTTCCAAGTTATTTTCTCTCAAAAACAACCATTTCTCATGCAACTCGATTGATTATTAATCTCTTAAAACCAATACAAAATTACATGGCATTAAAAATAGTCTTTAACAACTTCTATTGTCAACCTAACTACTCTCGTGATAGATTAACAACAATTCATTGTTATGGATCAAGTTAAACATACAATCTCTCAATCATACATCTAACCTAACATGTGAAGATGGCCAATCCACAAGAATTAAACACAATAACAATTAAAAGCATAATCATTCCAACAAAACCATGAAAGTCTACAAGATTAACATAATTTCATAAACAATCATCAAAACCCTAAAACTAAAGAGTTTAGCCACTCATAGCTTGAAGCAACATGTTTGAGCAAAATAAACAAAGAAAGAGTGTAAAGAAAGGGAAACTCTACTGAAAAGAGGCTTTTGATTGAGGTAGCACCGTCACGATCTCCTTGGCTCTCACGTCGGAATTCGAAGGGCACCACGACTATCTCGAACTCTTTTCCTCTTCCTTGCAACTAACTCACTCTTTGAACTCTCACTCAATTCTTTTTTTTTTTTGTGCCTCTTTAAGTCTGCACTTCCTTGATTTGATTTTGATGCTTAGGGCTGCTGGAAACCCCCAAATTTATAGAGTTTGGCCGCCCAAAAATTTACCAAAAATAACAATTTTTCATTTAAGGAAAACTGGCGCCGCGGCGCTGGTCTATAGCGCCGCGGCACTATTGAAAAATTAGGGACAGCGCCGCGATGCTAGGACTGCAATCTGAAAAGCCAGCTCTTGGGTTTGAGCGCCGCAGCAGTGCCGTTCAAGCGCCGCGGCGCTGCCCCAATTTCTGCCATTTTGGGTTTTTCAGCTCTTTTTCGCAGTATTCTTGCTCGATTTTGATCTTTTAGTCTTTTCTTCTAATTTTCCTCGTTTTAACCTAAAAACCACTAGCAAACAAGTGAAATCTAATATAAACTCCCTTAATTTGAGAGAATAGAAAGCACTTTTCAAATGCTTATCAATAATTCATTACTTCCATGTGAAACTTGTCATAAAGGAAAAATGAATAAAAGACCTTTAAGTGGAAAAGGCTATAGAGCTAAAGAGCCCTTAGAGCTCATACATTCGGATCTCTGTGGTCCAATGTATGTCAAGGCTAGAGAAGGGTATGAATACTTTATCTCTTTTATAAATGATTATTCAAGGTACGGTTACTTATACCTAATGAAACATAAATTTGAAACCCTTGAAAAATTCAAGGAGTATAAGGTTGAAGTTGAAAACCTATTAGGTAAAACAATTAAAATACTTCGATTTGATCGGGGTGGAGAGTATATGGATTTAAGATTAAGGACTATATAATAGAACATGGAATCTAATCCTAACTTTCAGCATTTGGTACACCTCAGAAAAATGGTGTATCAGAAAGGAGAAATAGAACATCATTAGATATGGTCCATTCTATGATGAGCTATGCTCAATTGCCTAGCTCATTTTGGGGGTATGCAGTAGAGATTGCAATTCACATTTTGAACATTCCTTCAAAAAGTGTTTTCGAAACACCTTTCGAGTTATGGAGGGTGCATAAACCTAGTTTACGCTACTTCAGAATCTGGGGTTATCCGACACATGTGCTAGTGACAAATCCTATGAAATTGGAACCTCGTTCAAGATATGCCAATTTTTTGGTTACCCTACAAAAAATGAGAGGTGGTCTCTTCTTCAATCCACAAGAAAACAAAGTGTTTGTATTGACAAATGTTACATTCTTGGAAGAAGACCACATGAGAGATCATAAACCACGGAGCAAATTAATATTAAATGAAGCTACTGAAGAGTCAAGAAAAGTTGTTGATGTAGCTTGTCCTTTATCAAGAGTTAATGAAAAAGCTAGTACTTTAGGTCAATCGCATCCTTCTCAATTGTTAGGAGTGCCTCAACATAGTGGGAGGGTTTTATTACAACTTAACCGTTACTTAGGTTTAACTAAAACTCAGGTCGTCATACTAGATGATGGCATTGAGGATCCATTGTCTTATAAGCAGACAATGAATGATGTAGACAAAGACCAATGGGTCAAAGCCATGGACCTTGAAATGGAGTATATGTACTTTGATTCAATAAGGGAGCTTATAGATTCACCTTAAGGGGTTAAACCCATAGGGTGTAAATTGATATATAAAGGAAAAAGAGATATAGTTGGGAAAGTGTAGACTTTCAAAGCTAGACTTGTTGCAAAGGGTTATACCTAAAGGGAAGGGGTTGATTATGAGGAAACTTTTTTCCATGTTGCTATGCACAAGTCTATGAGAATTCTCTTATCCATAGCCATATATTATAACTATGAAATTTGGAAAATAGATGCCAAGACTGCTTTTATGAATGGAAATCTTGAAGAAAACATTTTTATATCTCAGCTCGAAGGGTTCATAGCCCAAGGTCAAGAGCAAAAATGTTGCAAACTAAATCGATCATTTATGGGTTGAAACAAGCCTCTAGATCTTGGAACATTAGATTTGATACTACGATCAAGAATTTTAGCTTTGACCAAAACGTCGATGAACCTTGTGTCTATAAGAAAATCATCAACGGTAAAGTAGCTTTTTTAGTACTTTATGTGGACAATATCCTACTCATTGGGAATGATGTAGGATACCTTATTGGTATTAAAAAATGGCTGGCAGCCTAGTTCCAAACAAAAGATTTAGAAGAGGCGCAATATGTTCTTGGGATCCAAATCATTAGGGATTGTAAGAACATAACGTTGACCTTGTCTCAAGCAACTTATATCAATAAAATGTTGACACGATATTCAATGCAAAACTCTAAGAAGGGTTTATTACCTTTCAGGCACAGGGTTCACTTGTCTAAGGAACAATGGCCGAAGACACCTTAAGAAGTTGAGGATATGAGATGTATTCCCTATGCCTCATTTGTGGGCAGCCTAGTATATGCTATGTTCTGCACTAGGCTGGACATTTATTATGCGGTGGGAATAGTCAGTAGGTACCAGTCCAATCCTGGGTTAAACCACTGGACTACGGTTAAGAACATTCTCAAGTATCCCAAGAGAACGAGGGACTACAAGTTGGTGTATGGAGCTAAGGATTTGATCCTTACGAGATATACAGACTCTGATTTTCAGACTGACAAAAATTTTAGAAAATTTACATCAAGATCAATCTTTACCCTAAACGGGGGAGTTGTAGTATGGTGTAGCATCAAGCAAGGATACATAATAGACTCCACCATGGAGGTTGAGTATGTAGCTGCTTGTGAAGCAGCAAAGGAAGCAGTTTGGCTCAAGAAGTTCCTAAATGATCCAAACATGGACTTGCCCATTACACTATATTATGACAATAGTAGGGCAGTAGCCAACTCTAAAGAGCCTAGCAGCCACAAACGAGGAAAGCACATTGAGAGGAAGTATCACCTGATACGGGAAATTGTGCAACGAGGGGATGTGATCATCACAAAGAATGCTTCAGACCACAACATCACCGATCCATTTACAAAGGCTCTCTCGACTAAAGTGTTTGAGAGTCATCTAGAAAATATAGGTCTAGGAAATTTGTACATTGTGTAATCTATATGTCAAACCCTCCTTTTAGTTACGTTGAATTGAAAACTTTTCAACTATGAAATTTGATGGCTCCTTGTGTTCGACCTAGCTTGCTACTACTATTGTGGGTAAGTTAGAAAAATTTATTTGGCATGGACTTGGGTGACAAATTCCGTCCATCACCATGAGATTTGATTGCATTGTCAAACCTTATGTTTCAAGATCTGGATGTCTGTTTCAATCCATAAATGGATTGTTTTAGCTTACAAACCTTTTGCTCCTGTCCTTGTTTTATGAATCCTTTTGGTTGACTCATGTAAATGCTCTCATCAAGGTTGTCATTTAGAAAAGCAGTCTTGGCATACATTTGTCATATTTCATAGCCATAATATTGTCAATAAAGTTGTCATCGAAATTTATTCAGTAAAGTTGTTATTGAATATGTTAATTGCATTTAATAAATCCAATAAACTAAAAACCTCTGGTTATAAGATGAATACTTGAACTTTATGTGTTGACATAAAAGTGGATTAGATTTAGGTAATAACAAAAATGGTCTATAGTATATGGATAAAGGTTGGGTACCTTATCCTAGGGACACTATAGATGTGGCCCACTTTGTATTTGATACAAACGATGTGATCCAAAATTGTTCATATAGAGACATGTGAGAGAAGACATCCTATGCAATGAGTTTGCATAAGACTGAGCTATGAAATAATCACTTTTACTTTACACCGTTTACTATTAAAATTGATTATTTCAACCTGATGACCTAGATAACTCGATCTTAATCCTGAGCTAACTATGAACTCCTGTTTGTTTGATAATTATCCTTTAATTTGTATGGGTGAGAGTGGCTCGATTCACTGACTCAATAAGTCCCTCATTTTAGGGATAAGACTAAGCAGATAGCTAAGGACATAGTCCTGCAAGATGAAATTCTCTCCTACCCTATTTAAGGATAATAGAGAAGTTGTTCTCTTAAGTGCTGATTCCAGGTCTTGAACAAGGGGCCCAACTCTCTCATTGGCCAGAAAGGGACTCGGTTTGTTGGTTGGACCACAAACCAATTGTTTATTAGAGAATTAGTGGGACTTAAGGAACAAGAGGTAATTATTACAAGGGTAAAATGGTAATTTTGACTCAGTTATAATTACGAACAACTTGTGAAGGATCGACGTACTAATCATGGTTATATCAAGTGGACATAAATATATCTACAATGAGGAGAGTGCAGCTAGTGGGCTTTACTGGAATGACTCGGTAATTAACGAATGTTAATTAACTAGGTTAAAGAGTTTAGCCGGTTAATTTTAAGATCATTGGAGCTCATGATCTGTAGGTCCATTAGGTCTCCTTGTTTGCTCATGGATTGAACCTTAGAACAGTATATTGAGAGAATTTGAAGTGTTCAAATTCAATTAAGGAGTAAAATTTATGGTTTGTTCGTTTAATTACGAATTAGACGAATTTGGAGAATTAATAATATTTAAGTGTGATTTAAATATTGTCCTGATTAATAGAGATTCATCGAATTTGAAATTGCAGAAAAAGTGAAAAAATTATTAATTTAATATAATTAATTAATTAGTTGATTAATTATTATTTAAATTAATATATTAAATTACTGTTATTTAAATTGATTTTTGAGATCAATTTTAAAATTCAAATCTCAAAATAAGATTTTGAATTTGAGGATTTTCCCACTTTGCATGTTGAAGTAGGAAGTGGAGACTTCGTCTTCAACCTCATCTTCCAATCTCAAATTCACCACCTTATTCACCATGTTTGGTGTCAATCAGCATGTAAATTTGATTTGTATGGTTTTGTCTATAAATAGAAGAAGAAAATTCGAAAGAAAGGTTGACAGATCCATAAGCTAAGTTTTATCTACTTTAACTTGAGTAATATGAAAAATAAGTTAGGGCTTACCGATCCAACCAACATAGAATTGAACCAAACGAACATTTAATTAGGCACTTGAAAGTTATACGTTCACCCTAACATTCCCTAGATCTTAATGCAATTAGATCACACTACACGAAATTTGCCCTTTTGACGACCAAAATCGTCAGGAAAAGATAAAAAACCGTCGGAAAAGCCTTTGTCGATGGTTTTCTTACTGTAGGGATTGTCGTCGAGAAAGCCTTTTCTCAATGCAAAAAAGTCATTCCTTCGGGAATAAATGATTTCCAAACAGAAAATTTCGAGCGATTTTCTCCCAACGCTTATAAGGTAGTGCTGGGAGAAGTGACTTATCTCGATGTCAAAAGATTGATTTATGGTATCAGAAAAAATGGTTTCTCTCGACGCCACCTTATGGGCATTAGAAGTGTGATATCCCAAATTTTCAAGTAATTTGTTTTTTTTAAAAATTTATTTTCTTGAATTATTTGGTTAGTTGTTTGAATTTTGAAGCTTTAATTGGATTATGTTGAAAAAATAATTCAATTTAAAGTAATCGTGATAAAAAGATTTGGATTTGATTCAATTAGTGAAAAATTGAATTTATTTGGGAGAGATTTAAAAGTTGGATTTAAATTAGAAATTGGGTGAGATTTAAGAACTTGATTAATTTAAGAAAATATGAGGATAAGTTAGAATTGAATTTATGTTGGGGAATTGATTTGTTAGAAGATATTTTGGTTAAATAATTCATTAAGTGGTGGTTGGAAAAGATTTGATTTGATGGGTTGAGGAATATTATATTAAATAAGTTGTGTTTTGTTTTGGGAAAAGGAAAAGGAAAAGGAAAAGGAAAAGGAAAAGGAAAAGGCAAAGGAAAATGGAAATTTAAATATATATATTTAGGGTTCTGGAAAAGGAAAAGGAAAGAGAATTTAAAGAAGTGTATATATATATATACTTAAGCCAATCTTGGATGTCAATGGGTTTGCAAGTTGTTGCCCAGCTGCTCTCTCTGGCATTATCCCTTTTCGTGAGTTACGCTAGGATTTCAAGACTTGGTTAGGTCAGGATTGTTTGGGTAAGTATTGTTGATTTTCTCGTAATTTCGTGAATTGGTTTTAATTGTTGTTACTCATTGAGGTTGGATTTTAGATTCAGGCTTCCATGGATTTTGGAATCATAAACAAGCTGTCCAAGCGGGTTTAAGGGTCTATTTTGGTTGGACTCATTGTTTGAAGTATGGAAGAAGATTATGGCTTAGTTGCACTTTGGGGTTTTAACTCAAGCATTTTGTGAGAATTGGCTACTTGGTTAGCTATTTGCACCTAGTCTCAATGTAAGTGGTCTTACTACCTGAACTGCCTTCTCGCCATATGTTAGTTGCCATGATGTAGTAGAATATCTAAGCCCCATGTGATATAGCATGCTTGTATGAAATTCCCATGTCTAAAGGATTTATGTGAATGATAATGCATATGTTTGTACTATGAAATGTTTATGAACAGTACTGTTAATGTATGAATTTATGGAATGGAAGGAGTGCGAATTTGTTTGAGCAGGTAAGATGGGTAGTGGTAACTCCCCTACGTCGGTTGGATGTTCACTAGAGGTTGTGGTCCTTCGGGGTCATTAGAGGATGTGTTCCTTCGGGTTCACTAGAGGTTGTGGTCCTTCGGGGTCACTAGAGGATGTGTTCCTTCGGGTTCACCAGAGGTTGTGGTCCTTTGGGGTCACTAGAGAATGTGTTCCTTTGGGCTCACTAGAGGTTGTGGTCCTTCGGGGTCACTAGAGGATGTGTTCCTTCGGGTTCACTAGAGGTTTGTGTTCCCTCGGGTTCACCAGAGGTTGTGCTCCTTCGAGTACACTAGAGGTTTGTGTTCCTTCGGGATCACCAGATGTAAGAGTTCCTTCGGGGGCTCCAGAGGTTTGTGGACATCCAAAACCAACTGTAGGGCGAGTATAACTAGTTCCCTAGAAAAGTATGTTAGATGTGCATGTCCTATGGTTGATGCACTTAAAGGACTTGGGTGCCTAGCCCGGCTCCGGTAGTGGGGTCACTTACTGAGTAATATAATTGCTCATTCTTTCATCTTAATTTTTTTTCGGTAAGGGAAAGAACGTGCTGGCGAATGACAAGAGGAATCCTTGATGGCTTCATGAGACCCGCAGTAGCTTCCGCTAGTACTGCATGTTTTTAAAGAGTTTTGGTTAAATTGTCAAATTTTGTTTTTCAAATTTGTCTTTTAGTTTGTATTTGGATTCCGGTTCACGAAATTTTTTTATTGGTTTTTATTAGGGGTACCCCGAACCAAAATTCTCTTTTATATGTTATGCATTGTTTTTTCTTGAATTTAAATAAACAGAAATTTCCATGGAAAGCATTGTTTCTTTCTTACTAAACGCACAGTGTCTTTCTTGAAAATTTGCATGCATTGAGTAATGGTCCGTTTAGATTGTATTAGTCGGGTCGTTACAAGAAGAAATAAATATATGGACACAAGCCAAACACATTTTAGCGTCGAGAGAAATCACTTCTCCCAACGCTAAAATTTGGTTCAGCGTAGGGAGAAAGCATTTCTCCCGACACCATTGTATCAAACGTTGGGAGAAATGATTTCTCTCGACGCAAACCAACACATTTAGTTTTTCTTGATGCTCATAAGTTGGTGTCGGGAGAAATCACTTCTCTCAATGATCATAAGTTGGCGTTGGGAGAAATCACTTCTCCTAACGCTAAAATGTGTTTGAGCGTTAGGAGAAATCATTTCTCCTGACGCTAAAATATGTTTGGGCGTCGGGGGAGGTTATCTTTCCCAACGAAATTTGAGTGTGGCGTCGGAAAAAATACTACCAAATGTTATGGATGTTATTTTCCCGACGCCGCCTTTAAATTTGGTATCGGGAGAGTTATTTTTTATATTAAATTTTTATAATTTATTAAATATCAAATCTGTTGAAAATTTATTAACTATCAAACCTGTTTAAATTCAACATCTAATTAATTTTCTTCCATAACATTAAAGCTGAAGTAACAATACATAGTATCTTAAAAATTACATAATTAAAACATAAACACCAAAATGACATTTAAGATTTTCTTCAACATTACATATTATCTTTATCTTAAACATTACATAGTATCTATAAAACATTAACACCAAAATAACATTACAAATCTACAAAATACAAATTTACAACCTAAATTTGTTTTTCAACCATCTTGAAACTAGTCCTTCGAACTACCTACAAAATACAAACTTAACATTTATCCATACACTAATATCAACAATGATATAAAATTTAAACATAACTATGCATTTATTCACATACTAATCTCAAATTCAATATAAAACTTAAACTTAAATTTAGTAACTTAAAGCGAGAGCGAGAGCAAGAGCGAGAGCGAGAGAGTTGGTTGTGTCAAAGTTTTGCTCTTATCGCTCTCTCTCTCGCTTTTGCTCCTCGCTTCCTTTCCTCACTCACAATCACTTTTATCTCTCTAGCTCTCTCTTTCACTATTGCTCTCTCGCTCTTGCTCTTTCTCTCTTGTTAATTAATTTCTTTACATCCTGACGGTAGCGCTCAACGTCGGGAGAACTACTCTTTCCCAATGTCAACTAAAGTTTGTTGAGAAAGGTATACTTTTCTCGACCAAGAAAAAAGGTGGTCGGCATAGTTACATTTTCTTGATGCTTCATAAACTGTCGGGAAAAGTTTCGTCGGAAAAAGCAAAATTTCTTGTAGATCAATTTGGATATACATGCCTTTCGTCTTTTCAAATTGGACTAATTAGTTATTTAGGACAATTTAATTAGCGTTTCTAATTGAATTTGCTAGGGAAAGCAATTAATTAACTTTGGTAATGAAAATTCGACGATCAAATTTCTTGAATAGGGAAAATGCGTTACAACTGAAGCTAGACTTTTCTCATATAAGTTTTTACATTTTTTACTTGTTGCGTTATTTTATACAATTTAATTTTATTGCAATCGAACAATCCCAAAACCCCCTTTGGTTACTTAAACGGTTAACAATTCGATTGGGAAATTCAAATGCTCCCTTGCCACTGCTACAGTTTTGGTGATTACATAAAAATTTGGCACAGAATTGAGTGACAAATTCCGTCTACCACTCCCCCTCTCCTCCTTATGTTTTAATTCCCGGCTCTTCTGTGTTCCCCTCCCATCAATGTCTAGCATTGAAAAGAAAGGGAAAAGTAAATTGATGACATTTTCTTGATTTTCAAAAACTATGGATTCATCCGCTCAATATTGTTCCAAGAATTTGAAATTGGCAACGGAAAAAAATCTGTGGACGAGAACTCCTCGTTGGATTCTTTAGAATTTGTAACAGGTTTTTAATATCATTTAAGCTTTGTTCGCCACTTTCAAGTCACCCTAATTTTCCATTTTTGAAATCTTTCATCTGCTTTCGATTTTCGATTTTAATTCTTCATAAATTTGTAACAGGTTTTGGAAATCGTTTAACTTCTTCCTTTATCTTATTTGGATTTCAAAGGTAAAAAAAGGAATCAATGCAATATCTCATTATGATATTCTTTATGCTTTGATTAAAACTTTTGAGTTGTAATCAATATCATGCTCAATCTTCTTCACTGTAGCAGTTTACTATTCTAATTTGGATGAATCTTAATTTGAACACTTGCTATGGGCCGCTGAACGATAAAAAAGGATTATCCTAATGAAGATTGGCTGCATTCTGTACACGGTACTCTTCCATTTTAGCTAATGATTCTATTTTACTTGAAATGCACTTACTTAGATTGTGAATTTTAAAGTTCTTAAATCTGCTAAATCTGCTTTTGTGACTATTCTTCTCACAATGACTTTTCCTTCACTAAAGGTTCATTAACTTAGTTTCTCAAATGATACATTGAAATAATCATGCCAATCTTTCCTTTAGATTTAAATAATCAAATTCGTGCAGATCTAGTTGAGTTTGCTTTGGCTTGATCCGGTCCAAACTTTTTTATTGCCTCTCAAATCCATGAATAATGGTAATGAAGAAAAGATAATTTAGTTCCAAATACCAAAAACAATTTTGCCTCTCAAATCCATTTTGCCAAATATTTAGACGTCTGCTACCATTTCTTTTTGCTGGTAATTCTTCGGGTGCTTGATTCAGTTTCACCTTGAGGAGGATAATGGTAATGAAGAAAAGATAATTTAGTTCCATACCAAAAACAAGCATTTTATACTATATTGTTTTGCCATTGATGTTAGACTTATTGGCATTTATGTCCTAAATCTCGAAATTTGTAATTTTTTTTTAAACAAATTATTAATAAATAAATTATTATTTATTTTTTCAAATAAGTATTATATATTTGCATAACTCAAAATTCAATAAACTAAGATCCAAGATTATTTGATGTAACTTGAACAATATGTGGTAGACATACAAATGAATTATGTTCAAGTAATAATCCAAAATGTTTATAATATATGGATAGGGTTGGGTGCCTTGTTTTGGTAACTCTAACCCATTTTGTAACTGTTACAGATGTTGTAAGTGTTACAAACGATTTAATCCAAATCCTTCATGTTAAGACATGTATAAGTAGGGGTATCCTATACAATGAGTTTGTATAAGACCGAAACACGCCTCTTTATAACACCTTTAAATGAAGAAATTACTATTTCAATAGGTAATCATATAACTTGTTCTTAATCTTGAGTGAGTTATGAACTTCTGCTTGTGAAGGTCATTCTTTTATTTGCATGGGTGAGAGTGCCTTAGTTGCCGACTCAATATACCTACTGATAGCACCTAAAATGTGCTATCTTCCTCAACTTAACTCGAGATCGTGGTGCTATTTAATGTGTCTATTATGTTATTTTGTAGGTTTCAAGCATTTAACAGGTAGAATGGTGTTAGCAACAAAACCGAGCTAAAATGGGCCAAAACGGAGTTCTATAGCATCAATCGGAAATGAGACCTCCAAAATGACAAAAATACCCCTAAAGCCACGGTGTAGCGGCACTTTTTCCCGAAGGCTTCTGCTGGCGAAAACACAACAAGTGTCGCAACGCTGCTTTGGAGTGTCGTGGTGCTCTAGAGAAGAATTGCATGCAAATTAGCATCAGCGCCGCGACGCTCCGACGGTTCCTATAAATCGATCTCTCGACTTTTAGGTCGAGAGATCACCCCACCAGCCGACTTTTGGCTACATTCTCTCATCTTTTGTTCTTTCCATACCTAGGAACTTGAACCCAATAATCGATATGTCGATTATTGGCCAAGGTAACATTTTCTAGCTTGGGTATTAAGGATTATCCTTGTAATTGATATTTTTTTGAGGTTTTGAATTTGATTCAGTGTATGCATGATTTAATTCAGAGTTTTTAAGAATTATGATCAAATTGTAACGCTGGTGTTCATTTGATTTATTGCTTTGATTGTATTACAATTCGTGACAATTTGTTGTATGTCAATCATAGGAAGCAATAGGTTAGGTTAGGTTAGCTTCCAAATTTAATTGGTGATGCGCATTGTTCTAATAAACCTAGGATTAAATCAATAGGACATTCAATCTAGGTCTTTTCAGTTGAATTTCTGCCTAATTTTCCTTTGAGCTTAATGCGGTTAGGTTTAGTCAAATTTTGCATGTCTTTCATCGATTTACCTTAAATCTAACTCGTTGACTAGGACAATTCAATTCTGGTCTTTCCAATTGAATTGATTAGGTGCTAGCTTTAATGAATTTAGTAATGACGAACCAATGAGTAAGAACATCAAACAAAGAAAATCCTGCATAACCCAAGCTAGAGGTTTCTTCGATTGAATGTTAACTCCTTTTAATTTCCGCAATTTACTTTCATGCAATTTAAGTTTCTTGCAATAGCCCAACTCAAACCCCCCCTTTTTGGTTACTTGAATTGAAAACTTTCAACTGTGAAATTCGAGGGCTCCCTGTGTTCGACCCGACTTACTGCTACTACTGTGGGTTAAGTTAGAAAAATTTATTTGGCACAGAATTGGGTGATGAATTTCGTCTGTCACCTACCATTTTGGGGACGATACCAAACAGGGAGCTAGGAACATAGCTACACAAGATGAAATTTACTCCTCTCCAACCTAAAAGGTAAGTAGAAAGGTTGTTCCCTTAAGTGCTAACTCTGAGACTTAAACAATGAGGCCTCACCCACTCACTGCCTCAGGAGGGATTTGGTTTGTGGTAGGACCATAAACAAATTGTTCATTAGAGAATCAATGCTACTTAAGGAGAAAGAGGTAATCACAGGGGTAAAACGGTAATTTGAAACTGTAATTACGAACAACTTATAAAAGATTGACTTACATAAAATGGTTAAATAAATGGACACATAAATATTCTATAGCTCATAAGAGTGTAGCTATGGGTCTTTAGTGGATTACCCATAGTTAATGAATGTTGATTAATGTAATTAAATAGTTTAATTAATTAATCTCATATAGTTAGAGCCTATAACTATAGGTCCATCTGCTAGCTCACAATGGTTTAAAACAAGGATAATTATTTTTAAGTGATTTTTTTTGTTAATGATATAATTAATATAATGTATACAAATACGTTATAATATAAGGTTAATTTGAATTAAATTCAAATTTAAATTTTATTATGCAAAGAAATAGAATGTTGAAATAGATCCCAACTATTCCCATTCATTTAATACTGGAATCGACAAGTATCTGAGGTCACATTAATGGAGGATACATAACAAATGGATTTTTTTTTTTTTTCAAATTGCACCTCCAAGAAGTGTATATTTATTTCTATTATTGGTAAGTTTTATCATTGAGACTTAAAAAACAGAATCTAAATTTTGCTATAACTGCAAATTAGTTCGTATTGTGTTATATCTGCGATTGGACTTGATTGCAAAACTACCCCATATTTAATTTAATTAAATTTATTAATTATATTTTAATCAAATAACTCCCTTGTAATTGCATAGGGAGTAGAGGAGTGGGGTGGGGGGAGTTCTCATGTATTATTTAGGGAAATTGGAGTTTATGGCAAATTTGGAGTGGTCATTTGATTTATGTAAAAAACTGGAAATAATAAGATTTTTGGCAAAACATGTGCCAATCAGATGTGATCGTTTTTCATAATACCGAGGTTGCCCTTCATGTGGCCGTCCATCATAAATTTAGAGTACAGTGTAATTCTTATCGAGTGAATCAACCCAGAATAGAAATACAATGTAAATTGACTGGTGTGTATTATCAATTTCTAACCTTACGGATTTGAGAGAAAAAAGTGCCTTATTTTTTGCCCAATTTGAATTTTGGATTTACATTTTGTTATCTGATTAGGGTTGTATAACTACTTTTTGAATCCATCTAAAAAAAATAAAAAATTCCTAATATTTTTCTCTCCATTTAAATTTTAATTTATTGTAAATCTCCAAACTTTTCATTATCTTATCAATTTTTGTTAGCTTATTAGATCATTATTAAAATATTTTATTCCAACTGAATTATTTCTTAATTCTTTGATTTTTTTATCATGTTTTATCACTAATCATATTATTATAATTATTATAATATTGGTTTAAATTTTTTGTTATACACTTTCTATTAGCAATATCTTAACAAAAGTTTGTCTTTTCGACAAACAATTAAGGTAAATATTTAGTTTTGCTATCTTGTTGTTTTTGCTATGGCTTTACAACAAATTAGACTTCTTTTCTACGGTAGAGGGGATGAACAATTAAGGTAAATAGTTAGTTTTTCTATCTTTCTCCTTCAGACGATTCTTCTATATCTCATTTGACAATGTACTGGGATGGTTCCAATAATTTGAGTCTTATTCGTATTATTGAAGATAAGGATGTTTTGTGGTTGATGCCAATTTTATAAGACCTCTCCGAGAATGATTTATGTGTGGTAGTTGATCACGTATCTTTTGGTACTTTTGGAAATACATTGTATTTTAATAATGAGTTAGCGGTCACAAATAATTCTTCCCAAGAGTCTGATGGCAGTACTGAAATATTTTGTTTCAAAGATTTTGAGTCCTCTCAATCTGGAATTTTCATTAAAGAAGGCTCACCTTTTAGGAGCAAATTTGTATTGAAGAAAGTAGTTTAATTGCTTGTTGTTAATAATAGTTTTGAACTTACTACCGCTAGAACAAATCAAATTTCACTTGATATTCGTTGCAAGAATTTGTCTTGTGGTTGATATTTGCGTGCATCCCTACATAGGAATAGTGGAGTGTGGATGGTTCAGATATTCACGAATACCTATCAATGTGCTGTTGACATTATTAAAGATGGTCATGGGCAAGCAACATATTAGATCATTGCTGAGTGTACAAAGTCTTTTTTTTACAATGAATGATAAGGTGTCATGTCATTTTTCTGACGTTGTTAGCTATATGAGAAGGCACCATGGTGTGAATGTAAGTTATGACAAGGCTTGGAGAGGCCATGAAATTGCTCTCAATTCTATTAGGAGCACTTCCGAGTTCTCATATGCTCTGTTGTCATCATTCTCAACTGCATTGATTGAAAAAAATCCTAGTACTTATTTTTTTACAATATTTAGTTTAATTAATTAGACATACAAATTAAGTTGCCACAATATTGACTTTGAATGTGTATTTCTTACAGGAACATATACAACACAAGAATCTAATGATGAAGGTAGATTTAAGTATTATTTCATGACCCTTGCTGCTTTTATAGATGCATGGAATTATTGTTTTCCTATTATGTCAGTTGATAGTACCACTCTGAAGAACAAATTTATGGGTACATTATTATTTGCTTGCACTCTTGATGGAAATTCTCAAATTGTTCCTCTTGCATTTGCTATTATTGATTCAGAGAATAATGGAACATGGGCTTGGTTTTTCCATAATCTTAGAGCTGATTTTAGAGAGCCTAATGATCTTGTTATTGCATTTGATGGTCATAAGAGTATAGATAAGGGTGTTAGTGTGGTCTATGATTCAGCTGAACATGAGTTATGTTCATTTCATTTATATAAGAACCTTAAGAAGAATCATAAGTTAAGTCCAATTGAGAATGCTTTCCATATGTCTGCAAGAGCATATATCACTATGGAGTTTGAGTATTACATGAGACAGTTGGATAACCTTGCTCCGTCTATGAGACAATTGGATAACCTTGCTCCGTCTATTAGACATGAGTTAGAAGATGTTGGCAAATCTAAATGGGCTAAGGCATTTTGTGGAAAGAAAAGATATTCATTGATGACAACAAACATATTTGAAAGCAAGAATTCATTGTTGAAAGAAGTACATGAATTACACGTTATTGGTCTCCTTGAATGAATTCGTAGTTTGGTTCAAAAGTGGTTTTATGAACGTCGTAGTCGTTGGAATTTCAAGTGTTTCAAACTTATATTGTTTGATTAGAGTTTGGAACCATTTAGTATTTCGATGCTTTTGGTCGTATTTTTATTCAAAAAGTATATTGATCATACATTAAAATATAGGATAATTTATGTACAAAAGAAAATAATGTCGATTAGAATAATTTGTAAAAGATACTTTTATAATAACGGGGATCATGTCAAGTCATTTAAATGCACCTTAAATTTCAATTACAAGGTATGTTAAATATTGAAAACATAGCTATTTTAGTTTGATGGCTTAGTATATTGGGTTTATGAGTTCCAGCTCCATTAGTTACCATATCTTACAATTATAGTTTGTTGTTGGTATTGTAACTTATATATAAATATGCATATTTGATGGATTAATATTAATTTGCAAATACATTATATGATAACTATTTTGTTCCTTTGGATTAGAGTTTGGAACAATTTAATATTTCATTTCTTTAGCTAGGATCTTTACTCAAAAAGTATCTTGATGATACATCAAAATGTAGGATAACGTATATGTATAAACAAAAGATAATGTCTATTAGAATAATAGGTAAAGATACTTTTATAATAACGAGGATCCTATCAAGTCTAAACATCAAAGGTTTCCAAAATATTAAATAACATTCAAGCTTTCAAATTCAGAAATAACTCAAAACAGAGATACCAAGGTTTTCGAAACATTAACAATTAACTCAAAACTAAATTGTTTCCTAAAGTAAGGTTCATAAAGTCCATATAAAACTTCATGCTTGGCTCAATACCTTCATGCTAGGCTCGAGTGCAAGTTAAATGATCATCCATCCAATGGGGTATTTTCATCCCTTTTCTGGGAGGTCCGTATTATTCCTCTTGCTACATCTATCTATATCCTTGTCATTGGTGGATTTGCATCATTAATTTGCATCGTTTGTCTTTTTGTTTCCCTTTGTTAGGCTCTTCTTTTTTCTTCTTGGCTTCCCATCATGGTCAACCCTGCATTAGTTGTGTTTAACTAACATTTATTAAACAATGACTAATTGTTAGTACTGAATAAATGGTAGTACTGATTAAATTCAATAGATAATTTGTTCTTATGTGTTTGAATATGACTCTTGTAGCATGGTTATTCTCGTCAATGTTGTATAACTTATCATTCATGTCCAACTTCCTCTTGACCTTTTATTTCATATGCAATAAATACCATTTGTTAGTTATTTAGACATTACAAGATCCAAAATGATATTTCGTTTAGTATCATACCTCTTGAGTCTTTGGTTTTTTATGGGTAGTTGTGCACCATGATGGCCTTACTTTTTGCTAGATTTTTGTTGTTGAAGTCCTAGGAGTTTCATTCTATTAATATGTAAAAAAAAAATGCGAATAATTTATTTTCTGTGGATATAAAAATATAAGTAATTAAATATTTTATGATTTATTGCTTACATACCAATTTTATTGCTTCTCCTTTATTTGATCTTCCTAGCTTCTCATAAATCTCCTTTTCATCAATTGATTGAATAACTTCGTTGATAATTTCTTCTGTCTTCAGTATCCTACCACAATTAACATGCTCATTCAACTTTCATATATTTTTAGATGAAACAATATAATTTGTAATCAATTTATATTGTATTACCTTGCATTCTAGTTCTTTGTTTTCTTTTCCCCGTTGCTCCTTGGTTTGGTCTCCTTTACTTGTTTCCTTGTGTCTAGACTATTCTATTGTAGATTGTTGGTCCTTTCCTTGTCCTTCATCTTAATCATCATCTTTTCTTCGGATTGTTGGTGAAGCATTAGAATGATCAACTAACTCTTCTTCTTCTTTCTTTTCTTCTTGTTCTTTCTCAATGTCTTCAGGCTTTTGTTTGAATTCGGATGCTGCATGTTATCATATAATGTATAAATATGTGAACTAGGAAGGAAATGAAATACAGTGTAGTTTGATTACATACCATAAATAGATTACTTGCTGAAGCTTTGTTTCTCACGAATTAATGAACTTTTCATATAATCAATCATGGTTTTCAACGTGTCTACCAAGTCATCTATTTTTTTTTTTTTTTTGACAACCTTTCTTGATCAATCCTCATTTCTTCAAAGATTTCTTCCATCCTTTGGGTCATCAATTCTTGTATTTTTTTTTTTTATTCTTTCAAACCTTAGTGTCATGTTATCATTTTTAGTGTTTCTACCAATTTCTCTATTTAGTGATAGTTCAACCACTCTTTCTCTCGACATATGCTTGCACAATTCTTCTTCAACCTCTTTCATTACTATTTTTCATCCTCTAGAAACGAGGCAAAATATGGCATGGTCATTTCCTCTGGGGTTGCAAGCAAAGGACATATTTCAAGCTATCAATTCGATAATAAAATAAGGTGTTAGTTTAGACGCATAATTGAAAAGTTCATTTATTTTTGTTGGTAAATATTTTCATACCTATTTCGAATAAAAAAAAAACCTTTTTCTTCAGATCCCTCCAATTTGGTTGGCTATTTGTAGCCCAATTTACTATTTGTTTACCTTGTTTGAGATCCTTCTTGCAAAGGAAAGAGCAATGTTGGTATTACTTCATACGCCCATGCCAATATTGGAAATATAAACCCTCTCATTAATATTCTTGTTTCTCCTTTCTTGTTTACTGTTCTATTCATGAACTCAACTAGGAAATCGAAAGCAACCTTTGCCCATGGATAGTTGTCAAACAACTCATCATCATCCACCATTAGTATATGCTCCAATTCCAAATTCAAATTCTCTTGTTTTGGGATAAAGAAGCTCTCCAAGAAAAACAATTTAGCCTTTTTTATACAATCACTGTCAAAAGCCTGCTTTGCTAATATTGAATGTTATGTTAAGGAATATCCTAGTCCCATTTTTAGTTATTGATGTACATTTTCTTTATATGTTCACCTCTTTTTATCTGATTTTGATCAATCATTTGTAGTTCTCAACAACTTAACCCAGTTATTAATGCAAACTCCCTTAAACCAAACTTTAATATTCGACTGCCTATCAAGAAATTTAATTGAGTCGAAGACTTAGGTTTACACATTCGTTGTATTAAATGTAGTAAAAGCTGTGATAGCTGGTTTGTAATTGAAAAATCAAGGAAATGTCGAAATATTGTGTTTCTAAGCTTGTCCTGTAACTCTTCACCTATGTTTCCCTTGATCTTTTTTATTACCATACACTTGGTCTGCAAGTTTATTTTGAGTGGTTCGTTTCTCCTTTGAACACCCATCAGATATAAAGCATCCTAATAGTTGTACATTAAACTATAAGTGCAGTTTTATAAGGTTAAGTAATAATTAAAAGTACAGTGTATTTTAGTAAACATACCTCCATTTTTATCTTCCCATAAGGATGCCATTTCTTTTTCCTTTTTGGTTTGTTTTCCCTTTCCTTTATCTTTGATACTTTTTGCCTAGAGTTTGTCAATTACAGTAAATAAGTTGAAGAACTCCATTAGTTTTTTAAAGTTATGGAGTATTACCTTTTTCCCTTTCTTCTTTTGTTTCTCTTTGTCTGAGTCTTTGCTGGATGATTCTTTTTTTGATTTTGTTGTTTCTCCATGGCTTTCTGAATTATCTTCTTCATTGTCTTTCGTTTCCTCTTCTATGTTTCCAAAAGTCTCTTTAGGTTTTGATTCATCCTCTTCACCTTCATTTTTGGACTCTTCTTCCTGTTGAGTTTTTTTTTTTTAATTTATTTTTTTATTTTTTATGAATTATATGATTAAGTCATTATAAAAAATACACTATAATTTAAAGAATTCATCAATAAAGTGTACATGTCATACCCTAGTCTCTTTTTATTCTTCTTGTTCCTCTTCTTCCTGTATATCCTTTGCATCCTTCTTCTTTTTATCCAATGTCTTTTTCACACTCTACACGTTCATTCAGATTATTATGAACTCATATTGTTAACATAGACTATCAAAATAGATCAATATTACCTTGGTTTTTGTTTTTGTTTTCTTGGTTGCAAAATTCACATCTATTGTGGAGGCCTCTCGTTCTCTTTATTTGGTACCTCTTGGAGTTACACGTTTGACAACTACTCCTCCAATCATTATATCCTTTTTGCCCTATTATACATACAGTTTCAGTTTATTGGTTTCAGAATGATTGTAGTTAGAGATTTAAAACATACCTGGTTTTCATTGTTGACAATTATTGGGTCTTTGTCCGCTTGTTTTTTGGTCCATGTTATTTCAACAGCCTTCAATTTTTCAATGACTCTTGTTCTTCCTTTAGTTTTCTCTTTTTTCATAACTTTAACCCATCTTCTAATGCATTTAAATGGTTGATTATGATTATTTTAAAACATATTACTTAAAGAATGGGGATAAATTCATATATTCGGTTAGTGTTTTGGATTCCCAAAAAGTAAGGCAAAACATTTGAAAACAAAGATCGGTTTGACTAAAGATTCCAAATAAAATACTATTTTATAATGCATTATTTTATTCAAAGAAACGATTAGGTAAATCTTTGATTATTTGTCAAAAAATTAAGATCTCTATATATAGTATTAAACAATTTATATGCTCAACAGTTACTTCTTATCTTTAATGGGTTAAACATTGTATAGGATTTAAGGTGCATGGACGAAAATGGAGATTACAGACGTGTTTATGTTTCTTTACTTGTGAGATAGATTGTGAGAATCTCAGTTTTCTTCTTCCACGATAGATATGGGTGGGACTCGTTCTTCCTTTGGCAATTGGATCATTTTTTAAGTCCCTTATATGGGTATACGAGTTTTAGAGAAGATTATTTAGAGAAGGTGAACAGTTAACGCAATAGAAGGGGTTGTTCTCAACTTGATTCTGTGTTCTGGTTGCCTAAGAAGCATGGTTTTCATTTGTCACGAAGATTGTGTGTTTTTTGGTCGCGTGAGGAAAGAATGGAGCTCTTGTTTTTGCCTAAGAAAGCTTTCAAAATTCCTAATTTCTTTTTGTTTGGGATTAGGGTTATTGGTGATTTTAGTTTCAATTATTTTTTATTGTGAATGAATGCCTAGGTTAGAGTAGTAATCATATCATTTGATAGTGTAGAGCTTCTAGAGGTGTTGATTAGACGTTGGCAGGCTACATTGCTTACTGTGGTAATGGTTTAGTTATAGTGTATTTTTAAGTTTTTGAATATTTTCTAAACTATTCAACTTCTATTTTTGAATGATAGATATGTATTTTAAGGTGAGGATAGTTTTGTCAATGTCTTGCTTTTATCTTTTATTATTTAATTCGATTTTGCCATGTTCACAATTTTGAAAACATTTTGCTATTTTTCCAAGTGAAACCTCTAATTTTTCTATTTATCTAGTTGGCCCTATTATTTAATGTAGATGTGATTTGCACTATAAAAAAAGTTTTTCTCTTCATTTTGTGTGAAAGAAGAATAGAAAAGAAATACTTCTCCTTTCTCATAATTCTCACTCAAAATTTTACCAAAGAAGAGTTCTTTATAAAATTAAAATTCCCTACGACCTTTACAAGGATCCAAGAATCCTCCTTGTTCCAATAGATAATAGAAAAGAAGGTCTTTGGTCATGATCAAGTCTGTACGTGCTGTTTTTTTTTTTCTTTTTTTTTTCTTTAAGACAAGGAGAAGTGTCACAACTTCTTCCAAGTTGCCCTGTTAACCTAGGAAATGATGTGAGGACAGTAGATATTGACCATTTTACGATATAATCTATTGTCAACCTATATTCCTCTTAGGCTCATAAATTCAAACACGTGATAAATAGTTTATAATCCACATACAAAAGCACCCCCAAACTCATAAATAGGCCATACATAATTTACATACTTTAGTTCATACAATAAACTTAAACATTCACATGACTACAAGTTCCCACTCTCCAACCCTCTCATGTACAATTCCAAAGTCCTAGTTACAAATATATACAAGTTCTACAAACTAGGAGTAGTGGGATCAAACGAGGCTGGTGTAGGCTAAGTGTCACAATTTAACTTTGACATAGTAGATTTTGACCCTATTTGTACAAACAGAGTAGTGTCGACACATCTGGCAATGACAGAGGGCAAAGTGAAGTGCCGTGATGTGACTGAGGAGGAAAGTGCATCATCCAACACACCAAGTTAAGTGGGAAAACATGTCAAGTTGAACAACAAGCTAGAAGACAAGCATTGGTGCCATCGGCAATGTTAGTGACAGGCTTAGCGGGGGCCACGTGGGGCCCCAGGCCATGACCTCAAAAGTAGGGGTCTCATTACGAGTTTGGATGAGCAGCTTTGGAGTCAGATCCATATTGAAGGAAGATGGAAGCACGTTGAATTCCATGTTAATCACAATTTAGATGAGCGCTTTACGTTGGTGAGTGACCACTCGCCACCTTGCATATGCATAGGTGCCAAAAAGGAAATTGTTCAGAATGTATTATAAGGGGGAGGCAGTATGTCATGGTGTGGGCGAGCATTGCAAGACGAGTGTCTTAGGCATCTTCCATCGAAAATGGGATCTCGAGGACAATGTCAGACAATATGGGTGTGCCAGCATTGCCCCCTTTCCCATGGGTTAGAGGTTCAATATAGTACCCGGTATGCCTTTTTGGCTCGGCATTGACTTAGCATGGACACGGGAGGGTTCATGCCTAGATATGTCCAGATGGATGGATGTCCGGGATGTCTCGAGTGGGGAAATACCCATGGTGTGATTATGATGGTTTTCGATAAGCGACCAGAGCAGAAGAGAGAAAGCTGATGTCATCCCGACACTCAGGATGACATCCAAAAGCATCTGTCGGATTCGATAGTCCCCCTTGACATGGTATTGTCCTGACTTGTCTTGATAAGCAATATAATGTCCCGAGAAGCGCCGGTAGATTGTTATAGGCCTGTTTGGCCCAATGAAGGGTTTGAACCCATTTGTCAAGGTTCCGAAGTGATGTAGAATTACGGGGGTTGTGTTGTTGAGAATCACGATGACGAAACGGGTCACAAAGGAAGGAAGTCACACGTACAGGCGACATGTAGGCCGAATAAAGTCAGTTCTGCATGAGTTCAGTTTGGTTGGGGACAAAAAAACCTCGCTCAAGGTCCGACGAAGCTTCAAGAAGAATGGGCGAAAAGAAGATTGGGACATGTATTTCCCTTAAGGCTGACCATGATCGAGCGTGAATCATGATGCCGCACGGTTGAAGAAGTATGACCGTGACACTAAGCATCGTGGATTCGCTCACTACCTGGACAACAAAGAGTTTAAAGAAAATCATGAGCTTAGTGAGTGACATAGTTATTAAGATATAATCTTTAACATAAAATCAGACTCAATACTTAAGAAACTCAAATTATGCATAAAACATAAATCACGCTTGTATAAAACAAATAGTAAAACATATGAGTAGCTCATCATATAATCTCATAAAAAATCTTCTTTGGTTTTTAAGATAGCCTTAGTTGAGGTGGAGTGAAGTTCAACACTACTCAATATAAAAAATATTCTTAGTTGGGGTGGAGTAATCTCAACACACCCAACATCGAAATAACCTTAGCTGAAGTGGAATAATCTCAACACGACAACGTCTAATCTCTCTATGTGCATAAAACATAAATCATGCTTGTATAAAACAAATAGTAAAACATCTGAGTAGCTCATCATATAATCTCATAAAAAATCTTCTTTGGTTTTTAAGATAGTCTTACTTGAGGTGGAGTGAAGTTCAACACTACTTATGTAAAAAATATTCTTAGTTGGGGTAGAGTAATCTCAACACACCCAACATCGAAATAACCTTAGCTGAAGTGGAATAATCTCAACACGACAACGTCTAATCTCCCTATGTGCACATAGGAATATCTAGTCTCGGGCTGCTCGTGTACTTTCTTATGTTCTTCAGTACTAAGGTCCCATAATAAAATTACGGCTGCCTATATGCCTTCTTAATGTCCCTCAGAATTAGGAACATACTTCCTCAACACTAAAACATAGAATACATTATGGATCTTGGACATCTCCATAGGCAAAGCTAACCTGTACACTATTGTTCCAATCCTTTCCAAGATCTTATAAGGTATAATATATCTTGAAGTCAGTAATAAGCTCATTTTAAATAAAATTTGTCACTCACAACTTGTCCCGAACTCCTAGTGGATTATACACCTCCTTTAGCTCTTCTAGGCCTGAAATAAATCAACTTTCTTTGTTAAGCTTCCTTAAAATCCCCTTAATTCATAACTTAAGTCAAGTGCGTCTTAAATGTGGAATTTCAACTCAAAATGACTCACCAACAACCAAGAACTTGATAAAAGTGCTAAGTGTAGCAAACTGTCCCTAGGCGGCCTCTTAAGACACCCACAACACCCACACAGCCTGCTCAGCCCACCATGTGCGGCAGGCAGATCACATACAATCACATTAGCCCGCACACACTGCCGCTCCTAGGTGCTAGTTCCCTCACACACGCAGGTGAAATAACCTTAAAAGAGGCAAGGTGCGCACAGTTCCTCAGTTACCTACAACGACAGGGTGTCAGCACGTCTCGCCAGCAGCCTGCACACTTGCATCTCTAATGGCATGTCAGCCCGCCCACTAGGCATTCAAACCACTGAAAATAACCTTAAATGAATTCTTACCTTCAGCTATTGCCCGAGCTCTCACGCACACCTTCTATCTTCAACCTTGGCCCAAACACACCTAACAGCCTCCAAAACAATGTCTTCACTTTGAGCTACCAAAATTAAACTTTTCTTCCTTTTAAAAACTTGAAAATAAATGTCTAAACTAGCTTATCTCAAAATTTCAGCTTCTAATTCCTTTTCTTTCGCCAGATATCAACAATTCTCTCCACCCTACTTCAGGTTGCTTGACAGCCTGAACTACCTTAAATCTTCGGTTAATTTCAACATCTTCCTCAACAAATTTCCTTCAACAGTTCTCTCTCAAAAACTAGACTCACTTAGGAAAATTTTCGCTGAAGAAACTCTCAAATAGCAAGAATAATTTGCACAAACCGACATTCAACGTCTTACCTTCTATTTATAGCCTTCACTGGAACTTCATGCAAAATCTCAGCTTGACACCTCCTGCTTACCAATGCCACAATCAACCTTAATTTGACACCTAATCAAACTTAATTAATATTCAGTTGTCATTATTCGATTAGGAAAAGTCATGGACGCATCACCTCAAGACTTCCACTTCTACGCATGGTTGACAACCTCTTTGAGGTTCGTTTTCTCCTCTTCTCGGCTACATGAGTTACACGCAACCCCTTCCTCTCTGAAACTAGACTTACTTAGGAGAATTTTGGTCAAATAAACTCTCAAACAGAACAAGTAATTTCACAAATCGACCTTCAACGTCTGACCTTCTATTTATAGCCTTCACTAGAACTTCATGCAAAACCTCAACTTGACACCTCTTGCTCCCTAACGCCACAATCAAACTTGATTTGACACATAATCAAACTTAATTAATATTTAATTGCCAGAATTATCCAATTAGAAAGTGTCATGGACGCATCACTTCAAGACTTCCACTTCTACACATGGTTGACAACCCCTTTGAGGTTCTTTTTTTCCTCTTCTCGGCTACATGAATTACATGCAGCCCCTTCCTTGCTGATGTACGCCCCTCTAGGACACATCATCTCCTTTTTATCAGCAATTCCAACTCCTCAACGACACATCATGCTCTCCTTGCCGATTACCTCATACCAAGCACACCAAAACGAATCATCTACACTTCAAGCTACTCACTAGCACGCATCAACCCATCTTGTCTACACACTAGAGACACATCACTTCCTTGTACTAACCTCAACAAAGACGCATCCTCCACCCTTGTCCATAACTTAAGCAACACTAGGACGCATCAAACTCTCCTTGTCATCAACCTCAAGTCTACTCATCTAGCCTTCAAGGACACTCACATGTCTCTACATGAACATTTGGGATCACGTCGTTTGTATCAAAACACAAAGTGAGCTACATCCATAGTGTCCCCAAGATAAGGTACCCAACCTTTATCCATATACTATAGATCGTTTTGGCTATTACCTATACTTGATCCACTTTTATGTCACCACATAAAGTATTAGTATTCACTATATAGTCAGAGATTCTTAGTTTAGTGAATTTAATAAATGAAATTTATATATTCAATAACAGCTTTATTGAATAAATCTCGATAACAATTTTATTGAGAATAAGTTCCAAAAAATTACAAACTACGAGTTGTAGGACATAAAACCCAACAAACTCCCACTTGGACTAAAACTCTAGTGAGTGTAATAACACTTTGTTGAGTTTATAGAGAAAAGCATATAAAAACAGTAAACTAAGGCATCAGATACCCAGTAGCCTTCTCCCACTTGTCCTAGCTAACACAACTAGAAGTCCTAGACTCACTAGGTGACCCTTAAACATTTTAGCCGTGAGAGCCTTTGTAAATGGACCA
This sequence comes from Citrullus colocynthis, assembly GCA_031780015.1. Lineage (NCBI taxonomy): Eukaryota > Viridiplantae > Streptophyta > Magnoliopsida > Cucurbitales > Cucurbitaceae > Citrullus > Citrullus colocynthis. The sequence goes on from QLSR01000206.1 coordinate 67,982, forward strand.
ATAATGTTGCCCTTTGACGCAATCTCCATTACGTTATATCAATGCACAATACTCGTCTAAACTATTGCTTTGCCATTTAGAGTGAACACTAATCCTGATGTAGATTTCCCAAAATCTATGTCGGTCTGAAAATTAGAGTCAGGATCGTGCCTTGCTCTTCTTAGATACTTGAGAATATTTTTAATGGCAGTCCAATGATCATATCCAAGATTGGACTGATACCTGCTGATTATTCCTACTACATAGCATATGTTTGTTCGTGTGCACAACATGGCATATATCAAACTTTCAATTGCTAATGCATAAGGAAAACATCTCATATCCTCAACTACCTTAGGTGTCTTTTAGGACATTGTTCCTTTGGCAAATGAATTCCATGTTTGAACAGTAACAGACCTCTCTTGGAATTCCCCAATCTTATATCCAGATAACTTTTTGTCAATATATGATGCCTAGGACATAGCTAACATTATGTTCTTGTGATTCCAAACTATTTGGATTCCAAGAGCATATTGAGCCTCGCCTAAATCTTTCATTTGAGTTGCTAGTTATTGTATAAAGTCAGTCAACACTTCTATCTCATTCCCAACTAGAAGGATATCTTTATACAGTACTAGGTCAAAGGTTTTTTATCCACCAATCAATATCAACATCATTCATTGCTTGTTTATAGGTCAATAAATCCTCTATGCCATCATCAGGTATGATAACTAGAGTTTTTGCCAACCCCATGTAACGGTCGGGTTCACGAATAAACCTCCCACTACATTGAGGCACTCTAAAGTCTTGAGAAGGATGTAATCTATTATCAACTCTTGAAGAAGGACTAGCTTGATCAATAACTCTTGTTATCTCGACTATAGCTTCTTTGGAAATTTCACTTAATACAAGTTTATTGCAAGGTTGATGCTCTCTTATGTGGTTTTCCTCTAAGAAAGTAGCATTTGTCAATACAACTACTCTATTTTCTTGAGGATCAAAGAATAAACCACCTTTTGTTTCTTTGGGATATCTTACAAACAAGCATAATTTTGAATTTCGTTCTAACTTCTTAGGATCTTGCAGCAACACATGTTTTGGGCATCCCTAAATTCTGAAGTGACATAAACTACCTCTACACCCTCTTCATAATTCATATGGTGTTTCTGAAACACCTTTAGAAGGAACATTATTCAAAAAATATATAGTAGTCTTTACTGCATTCCTAAAAATGAATTAGGCAACTTAGCACAGCTCTATTAGGATGTATGCCCTAAAAAAGCCTCGTAGTTGATAATAATTTGCAATAATGGTTGATTATTTATGCAATTATCCATTAGAGAAAAATCTTAGGTTATTTTCTATAACTTAAGCACGTATATGGTTGACATACAAGTGGACATATATAAGTAATAACCTAAATGGTCTATAGTATAAGGATAAGGTTGGGTGCCTTATCCTGGTGACACTACGGATATCGCCCACTTTGTAAATGTTACAAGAGTTGTAAATGTTACAAACGATTTGATCCAAATTGTTCATGTGGAAACATGTGAGTAGAGGTATCCTATACAAAGAGTTCGTATAAAACCGGACTGTGAAATGATTAATCTCTCTTTATAACACTGTTAATTGAAGAGATTAACATCTCATAGGATGACCATAGGTGACTTGATCTTAATTCTGAGTGAGTTATGAACTCCTGTTTATGAGGGTAGTCCCTTTGATCTGTATGGGTGAGAGTGGCCAGATTCACCGACTCAATATGCCTACCATTTTGGGGATTTGTCCAAGTAAGGAGCTGGGAACATAGCTACACAAGATGGAGTTCACTCCTTCCCAACTTTAGGGTAAGTAGATGAATTACTCCCTTAAGTGTTGACTCCGGATCTTAAACAATGGGGTCCTCTTCTCACTGGCTCGAGAGGGGTTTGTTTATGGTAGGACCATAAACAAGTTGTTCATTAGAGGATCAGCGGGACTTAAAGAGTTAGATGTAATTACAAGGGTAAAACGGTAATTTGACCCAGCTATAATTACTAGTAATTCTTGAAGGGCCCACTCACTGTTTATTGGTTATATACATGGACACAAAAATATATCTATAGTGCTATGGGTCTTTAGTGGAGTGACCCACAGTTAATGAATGTTGATTAATTTAATTAAAGAGTTTAATTAATTAATCTAGTATCATTGGAGCTTTTAATTTCTAGGTCCATTAGGTCCCCTTGCTAGCTCACTAAGGGAAAAACAAGGCATATTTAGTTTTGGAAGAATTTGAATTGTTCAAATTATGAGGGAATGTGCATTAATTGTATGAGATACAATTAATATAATGTATAGAGATACATTATAATATAAAGTTATTTTTTAATCAAATTCAAAATTAAATTATATATTATGAGAGTATTAACTTTGAATAAGATTTAAATATTAAATTAATATGAATGAGATTCATATAATAAGGGAATTAAATGTTAATTGTATATGATACAATTAATATAATGTACATACATTATATTATAGAGTTAATTTTGAATTAGATTCAAAATTAAACTTTATAATATGAGAGAATAATATATTTGAATAAGAATCAAATATTAAATAATATGAATGGGATTCATATCAAAACTATATGTTAAAACATAATATGAATGTGATTCATATTTAAACTATAGGTTGTAAGAGGGGAATACATTTGAATATGATTCAAATGTAATATTAATTAAATATATGATATTTAATTAATTTTTATTAATTAATTAGATCAATAAATATTATATTATATTAAATTAAATTTGATTTAATTTAACTTTAGTTAAATTTTAACTCCTAAAGCGAGTTAAAGGATGGTTAAACGGAAGTTAATCATAATTAACTTCCCTCGTCTCCATCAATTTAATTATGATTCATGAGAAGTTCTTAAGATGAATGAATGAACAATCTCTCTCCAAAATTCTCTCTCAATCTCTCAACATTCCGAAGTTACAAAGAAAATGTGTCTTTGCAAAATCTCTTCCTGATCTTCCAAAAGAGGTTCCCACAAACCTTTTCCTTGTCGGAGAATAGCGGGGAAGACTTGGTGATGGTGTCTTGTTTGGGATCCAAAAAGATTGAAGAGATCGTGGATGCAGTGAAGAATTGGAGAAGCTTGAATTGTTTCTTCACAGGTATTTTCTTTCTCCTTTAATTTCTTCTTAGTGAAGCATGCTTAATTAAAACATGTTTAAATTTCTCAGTATTTTCTGTAAATTCAAAATGTATATTAAAAGTACACGTGTTCACGTGCTTCTGCACAGAATTTGATTCCTTCAAGCTCATCATGAACGATGTCTAACGAGGTTTCTATTTCTTCTTTTTGATACACCATTTTGCTGTAGTGTACCTGATGCACACTTTGAGTGTTAACCGCAAGTGTACTGGTCAAGTTATAATATACGACGGTAAAGTTCGAATATCGTTCCACTGAGGATCCAATTGTGAAGGTTTAAATTACTTAGCTATTATAGAATTGAATCAATTTTATTTGAGTATTGGAATTGAAGTTATGATTTTAGAAAACTAAAAAGGAAAGTAAATAGATAAGAAAAGGAAAGTAAATAGATAAGAAACACAAGAGTCAAAGACAATTTTAGGATAAAGAATCCTTGTTTAATCCATCATGCAATATTCTAGGGTTCATGGATTTTATTGTAACTCATATGCTTAAATTTAGAAACTTAATTCCAAGTTATTTTCTCTAAAAAATAACCGTTTCTCATGCAACTCAATTGATTACTAATCTTTTGAAATCAATACAAATTACATGGCATTAAGTATCTTTAGCAACTTTCATTGTTAACCTAACTATTTTCATGACAGATTAACAACCATTCATTGTTATAGATCTAGTTAGAATATAATCTCTCAACCATACATCTAACCTAACATTCAAGGATGACCAATCAACAAGAGTTAAGCACAATAACAATGAAAATCATAATCATTACAACAAAACCACGAATATTTTACAATATCAACATAACTTCATAAATAATTCATCAATACCCTAAAACTAAAGAGTTTAGACACTCATAGCTTTAAGCAACAATGTTCAGAAACAAATTAAGCATAGAAAGAGTATAAAGCAAGGAAAACTCTACTAGGAAGAAGCCCTTGATTGAGGAGGAACCGCGAAGATGTCCTTAGGTCTTTACGTCAAGAACTCGAACGATACCCAACTCTCTCTCTCAAGCTCTTCTCTCTTCCTTGGAGCAAACTAACTCTTTGAGACTCTTTTTGGTGTGTTAATTCGTGATTAGGGCTGTTGGAAACCCTCTAATTTATAGAGTTGGCCGCCCAAAATTCTTTTCAAAAATACAAATTTTCAAATATGGAAAGTCAATAGAAAGGTGGCGTCACGGCGCTGAGACAGCTGCTGCTCTCGGGAAAAAGCGCTGCGATAGCGCTGTACTGGCGCCGGGCACCGGTCCTGTTTTTGGCAGATTTGGCGTTTCCTTCTCTTTTCCACTGAATTCTGGCTCAGTTTTGATTTTTTGGCTTTCACTTCTAATTTTCTTTATTTTGACATGAAAACCACTAGCAAACAAGTGAGAAGAGAATAGAAAGCACTTTTCAAGCACTTTTAAGTACCTTGCGTAGAGAGTTGAGACTTAATTTCATGTACTATCAAATAGTCTTGGAATCTCAAGTTTATATACTCTCTACTACAATCTGATCGTAGTGTTTTAATAGTTTTACCTAATAGGTTCTTGACCTCAACCTTGTACTCTTTGAACTTTTCAAAAGTTTCGGATATTAGGTAAACATAGCCATACCTAGAATAATTATCAACAAAATTTGATAAAATATTCATACGCACTTCATGCTTCAACATTCAAAGGACCAAACCTTAAGGGTTCTTTGGCTTTAAGACCTTTTCCAATAAAAGATCTTTTGGTCATTTTATCCTCAAGATAAAACTCACATATTGGTAGAGAGTTATCTTCTAACTAATTTAGAAGTCCACCTTTTACCAGCCTCGCAATTATATTGAGATTAATGTAGCCAAGTCTTAAATGCCAAAGATAGATATTAGAAGAAACTTTTTGCCTTTTAATTTTTCGTTTTAATTGTTTTAAAAATCTTAGTATTTAAAACAGCCTTCGCCTTGATAGGTTTTAACTTATATAAGTTTTTTTTCTAAAATTGTAGAACAAATATGGATACCTCTTTTGCTAATGAACGCTTCATTAATTTCAAAAGATATTTTATACACATGTTCTAACAAATAATAGATAGATATTAAATTCCTACTATATTTAAGAATATGAAGTACATTTCCTAAAAAAAATGTATCTATCTCCGAAGAACAACTTCATATCTCCCACTGCTTTAGCTGAGATGATCTCCCCAATCCAACCTTGAGAGTTATCTCGCCATCTTCAAGCTGCTTCCAGGAACTAGTTTCCTAAAAATAAAAACAAGTGTGATTAATGGTTCTTGAATCAAGTATTCAGGTGAAGTTATCATTGTCCACTAAACAAGTTTCAACAACTAGTAAATCATATTGGTTTTCTTTTTTAACTCTTTTCTTTGCAAGATACTTAGGGCAGTTTCTCTTCCAGTGCCCATTTTCGTTGCAGTGGAAACACTTTCCTTTGTCTGCAACCTTCTTGCCTTTGAGATCAACAGTGGCTTGCCCTTTACCGTTTTTCTTCATCATCTTTTTCTTTGAAGAAGAAGATCCAGACTCAGTCCTCGAGGATGATCCTCTCTAAGACTTTTTAGAAATAACAGTTATTTCTCCTTCTTATCCTTTTGATTTAATCATGAACTAAAAATTATAGAGCTTGTTGAAAAGATAAATCAAATTATACTCTATTTTGTTCAGTACCGTATTGGTACGGAATGATAAAAAGCTCTTCGGAAGAGACTCGAGTATAAAGCTAACTTGACTCTTTTCGTCAATGATAGCTCCATTTACTTCCGTGAGATTGAAGTGGACCATCAAGTCCAAAACATGTTGTTTAACATAGGTTCCTTCTTTCATGCGAGAATCGTAAATGTATTTTATAGCATCATGTCAGACTGATGAGGACTGTAGTCCAAATATCGCCTGTAGGGAATCCATAATTTCCCTAGCAGTCATCATGTTTTCATGCTTCTTTGAGAACACATCAGATATGCTTTGGCCCTTATGTATTTGTCTTATGCATCTCAAACGTTTCAATTTGCATTCGAGCTAGAAGCTTGATGACACTTCTCTGTTAAAACAAACCTCAAATCATCCATAACTAGTATAGTGTTTATGTTTTATTTCAAGTACTGTAGTTATCACTATTATGTTTTTTGAAAGCAAGTACTTGAATGAACGAAGTCGACATTACTGGAAAAACAAATTTCTGTTTAGAGATTTGCTAAATAATTTTGTATAATCCAATCAATTTTAGCAACTAATAATATACCCATAATTTTATTATTTCTCTTGCAATGATACTTTAGTGATTTAGAATAACTGTTAACGAGGGGCAGTCAATTACTCCTTCACTAAATCAAGCATTCTTGATTAAATACTAATACCAGGATAACTCGTATTCCTATAGTATTTGGTTACCATTTATTTGGTCAAAATACTTACTAACACTTAGTAAAATTTTGTAAGTGTAACCCGCCATTTTCAGATTTCAGAGATCGGAATCAAACCCTTCGATTGGTAGTGTCATGTTAGGAAATAACTTGCAGGTGCATCATGAGAATCTCACGGTGTGACTTAATGGAAGAGACCATAGGATGTGTTGACACACTCCCTTCACCCACTTACTATGAAATGTGTATTTTAAGGCCAAGAAGAGATAGGAAAGGCATATAATTCGCCGAAGGCCTAGGACAAGTAGTGAGTGACACTTCTTTTCTTGTTTCAACGATTCCATTGTACTTATCATTTTGGTTTTTCTTATTTATTTATGTTTTTGCTAAACGATATTGAAAAGTATGTTTATGGAATGTTATTGATATATGAAATGCCCTGTCTTTTTATGAAAGGTTTGACTATGAACTGTTTTGTATAAAGTATTGCGAAATTCAAAGGAAAAATGTTTTAGAGGAGACTCAGTGCTGATGGACATGGAGAAGGCATGTGAGTTTCCCAAGGATCTAGTACTGATGGACATGGAGAAGGTACTTGGGCAACCTGCCATGTTCCTATGTGCACATAGAGGTTATATGCTGGTGCGTTGAGTCTTGCTCCGCATCGAGCCTTATTTGTTTTCGACGTTGGGGAGTTGAGTTTTGCTCTGCCTCAACTAAGGAAAAATGTTGTAACCGTACTGTTTTACTTACGAATTGTTGAAAAACCATGTATGATTTGATAAGGACATTTAAACGTGATTTAATCAATGAAAATGAGATGATTCTATGTTTTACTCATACTATCAGAATTTGTTTAAATCCTGATGATTTTCGAACTAAATTAATTTGTTTAACATTAGTCACTCACTCGGCTGTTAGCTTATGTTTTCAAGTTTTTCTTTCCCCTCCAGGTAGCAAGGACGTTCCTGGTGCTTTGCCTACTCCAACTCGCCCTGCTTAAGCTTTGAGTTTCCAGAAAATTGTCCTATTTTGAAAAGTTGTATGTATGTAAAACCTTATATAGGTGGCATGTAGACCTAGTTGTACATTTACTGGGAGTTGAAACATGGTTTTGTATAAGAGCTTTATGGAAGAGCTGTATTCAGAATTATCAACATGTATAAAACTTTCTATATGTTGTGGTTGAAATGTATTAAGGAGTGATATGTATGTTGTGAACTGTATAGGATAAATGTGTAGAAGTGGATGGTATGCGTCACAAAAGGGGTGATGTATGCTGTCCTCACATCACCTTCAGGTTATGTAGGCAAATTTGGGAGGGGGTGTGACACAAAGCACTGGGAACGTCCTTGCTACCTAGGAGAAAAATAAAACCTTGAAAACATGAGCTAACAGCTCAGTGAGTGACTAATTTTAACAACTATTTTTAGTTCGAAAATCATCAAAATTTAAACTAATTCCAGCAGCATGAGTAAAACATGGAATCATTTTATATTCATTAGATAAATCATGCTTAAATGCCCTTATCAAATCATACATGATTTTTCAGCAAATCATAAAGAATTTAGTTTGGTTACAATATTTCTCCTTAGTTGAGACGGAGCAAAACTCAACACCCCAACGTTGAAAACAAATAAGGCTCGATGCGGAGTAGAACTCAACGCACCAGCATATAATCTCTATGTGCACATAGGAACATGGCGGGTTGCCCAAGTACCTTCTCTATGTTCTTCAGTATTGGGTCCCGGGGAAACTCACGTGCCTTCTCATGTCCTTCAGCACTGAGCCTCCTCTAAAACATTTTTTCTTTAAGGAAAGCAATACTTTATACAAACAGTTCATATGCAAATCTTCCATAAGAAAACAGGGCAATTCTTAAATCAATAACATTTCATAAATATACTTTTCAATACCTTTTAAGAAAAATAAACTATGTTTTATAAATCGATTGATCACAAAATCATAATCAATTGGGAAACCGAACTAACATGTACAAATAAATCGTTGAAACAAGAAAAGTTTCACTCACAACTCTTTCTAGGCCTTGAGTGGATTCCCTATCTCCTCTTGGCCTGAAATAAACATTTTCCCCTTACGTTACGTTTTACTTTACTTGATCGTTTAGTTTTCATAATTAAACTCAAATCATAATTCATCACTGAGCCTCCCCTTTTTCCCAAAGTAACCTAATAAGCAAGATTACCAACGAAAATCCCACATTCCCAGCGAGATTACTAGCAAAACTACCCAACAGGACACGATACTAGCGACACCAGGATAAGCTAGATAGCGTGATTTACCTGAGGAGAGATACCTAGCGAGACCCAACGAGTTTTGTGAGATGGAAAGCCCCCTTGCGTTACAGCGACACTCGTCTCACTACCTCTACTTTATTTACTTAGCAATACCCGACAATAGAGATCTCCTCTTTTCTTTTTGTTCTTACTCCTATCTGTTAAAAGTCATATTTCCAGCCCAAACTAAGATTTCTTTTCTTCTACAAACTTGTAAAGAATTGAATTTCTCAGGTTACCTCAAAATTTTAAAGCTTAACTCTCCTTCGTTCTCCAGCTATTCCAAAATTACTCTGTATTGCTCCAGATTGCAAAACAATTATGTAACCGTTGATTTTACCTAAAAATGCACATAATTAACTTTAATTCCAGCTTTACCATCCTTCACAAGAATTGTTAAGAATTTTGTTAACTTACTGACCTTAAAATTTCAGCCCTAGACTTGATCTCCTCGATTCGTGCTACTCTAAATATCAGACATTGTTCAGTCTATGCGTCCACAAACGACGTTCTATTCCAGTTTAGATTTTCAACACCAAAACGAGTAGACTTCCATCCAAAATCCACAAGAACACCTTCTTCTACCTTTCCTTGTAGTTCGTCTAAAAAATAGAACCGACTTAAGCTCTCGAAAATGTCTAAAAAATGATTAAACATTTAATTCACTTACCTATATATATACTGCCGACTTAACCCTTAAAAACAGGCTGGCGCGCAGCGTTCTCGCTTACTTCCACGCAAAGCACCTATAACGCAACCTACCTCTAACGCCTTCAGCAATCATCCACACTCAACGCATGGTGCCCTCAATGCCTGCTACCTTCAACGCTTACAACTCAAACCATTATACTCGTCTTCAACGCATGGGGACCTTAACGCATGACAACCTTACCAACGTGTGGTAAGTCAAGTACATTTCTTCCCCCACTAATGATCAACGCATAGTCTTGACCAATACTTAGCCAAAATTTTTGCTCTTTCACTCTCGACCACTTTTCCTCTAACAACGCATAGCCACAATTTCACTTGCCTTCTCCCAACACTTAGTATTATAAGCCAGTGCTTACACTAGCACTTTCCAAATGGAGTTCACTCCCAAGGCCACATGAAGCCCAACATGAATCTTATGATGTGAACTCGAAAGTTAGTAATATACACAACTCTCCCGCTGAAGTGTTTTAATTGTTATATATAGGTTATCTTTACTTAGTTATATTCCGGCTAAATAAATATAACCTAAGTTTAGGTTTCTGTCCAAGTATAACTCTTATACTAGATTTCAACCTATGATGTTTAAGTGACAAAAACTCATTTTTATACTTACATCATAAATACAAGCTCATAAAACTAGGTTCACATAAATTCAAAAACTGGTTTGATACCCAAGTAGCAGGTGTTCCGTAAATCGCCAACTTAAGTACCTCCAATCTTAGACAGGATCTTGCATGGTGAATTTTTGTAACCTTTGTTATATAAGTTAACTACCTACTATAGGTTTTATTAACCCTAAGTGAGCATGCATTTCATCTTTGTTATTGATTTTAATTGTCTAATTCATTTTATAACACTTTATAAATGAACAACAATATATATCATACATCATAAAATTATATAACAACTTATAATAATTCTATGATAACTATTGCATGCATATCATACATTATAACACTTTATTGTTGGATTTTATGTCCTAAAACTCGTTGTTTTTAAAATTATAACGTTGTTCAAAATTAAACATGCTTTGAAATTCTTATTAAACATGCTTGTTCTAAAGAGAAAAAAAAAAAAGAAAAAGAAAAAAACTGAGGAAGAACAGTTGTTGTAGTTCAAAATTGAATCAAATTCCTTTGAAATTTTGATCACAAACACTTCGTGGACAACCTTTAGAATCTTCCTTGTTATCCTCAGGCTTTAGAACGAATTGTGGGATCCAAAATTGAGTTCAATTTGGAGCAAAAAGCTAAAGAACACACTGTTTTTTTTGCTTTTCAGCAAGGCAGAGTTTTTCCACTAGTTGGCAATAATGCTTAACCTTTTTCTTCAATTCCCATCTTCTATAAAAAGAAGATAACATGCAAATCACATTTGCATGCATGAAGACAAGCAATTAGCTGATAAACATACTCAATTTGGAGGTAGAAGCCATGAAATCAAAGAGAGGTTGTGAGAAGACCACCTCCTACTTCTCATGCATTTAGTGGAAAAAACCATTTTCTAAAAATGGATTTAAAAATCAGTTTCATAAAATTGGGTTTTTAATTCAAAATAAGTAAAGTTACTTTAATATATAATTAATTTAAATAATAATTAATTATTTTAAATTAATTATTTTTTTCACTCCACCCGACAAATTCCAATCATATTTAAATATTTCTAACTCTCTGATTTCGTCTAATTCATAACTAAACAAACAAATCATAAATTTTGCTCCTCAACTGAATTCGAGCATTTCAAATTAACTAAGTATAGTGTTATAAGGATTAGTCCATGAGCTAACAAGGGGACCTAATGAACCTACAAATCATGATCTCCAACGATATAAAATTAACTGGCTTTTTCTTGAGAGTAGCCTCTGCCTTCAGCGCAGTGCCACAGTTGCGACGTTGCAGCACGATGCTGAGGGTAGGTTTCCATGACGCACAGCGCGGCGATGCCACTTTTCAATGTTGGTCAGCGCTGCGATGCCAACTTTCCATAATTGAAAATTCTACATTTTTGGAAAGAATTTTGCGCGGCCAACTCTATAAATTGGAGGGTTTCTTGTAGGCCTAATCACCAATCTATACACCAAGAGACATAAGAAGAAGAGAATTGAGTGAGTTCATTCGAAATTCCAAAGAGTGAGTTACATGAAAGGACGAGAGAAAATAGTTCGAGAGAGAGTCGTGGTGCCGTTTGAGTTTCGATGTGAAGATCAAGGACATCTTGACAGTGATTTCTTAATTAAGAGCCTCTTCTCAGTAGAGTTTCCCTTTCTTTACACTCTTTATTTGTTTATATTATGAACATGTTGCTTCAAGCTATGAGTGGCTAAACTCTTTAGTTTTAGGATTTTGGTGAATTGTTTATGAAGTTATGTTGATATTGTAGACTATTCATGCATTTGTTGCAATGATTATGCTTTTCATTGTTATTGTGCTTAATTCTTGTTGATTGGTCATCTTTGAATGGTAGGTTAGATGTATGGTTGAGAGATTATATGTCTAACTAGATCTATCACAATGAATTCTTGTTAATCTATCATGAAAATAGTTAGGTTAACAATAAAAGTTGCTAAAGACTATTCTTAATGCCATGTAATTTACATTGGTTTCAAGAAATTAATAATCAATTGAGTTGCATGAGAAAAGGTTGTTTTTCAGAGAAAATAACTTGGATTTATGTTTCTAGACTTAAGCATATTAATTGCAATGAAATCCATGAACCCTAGAATATTGCATAATAGAGTAAACAAGAATTCATTAACTCTCTTTGACTCTTGTGTTTTTTATTTATTTGCTTTCCTTTTTAGTTTGTCAAAATCACATCTTAAGTTCCAATCATCAAATAAAATTGATTCAATTGTATAATAGCTAAGTAACTTAAAACTTCACAATTAGATCCTCAATGGTCGAACTTAACTTTCTTATATTATAACTTAACCCGTACACTTGCGGTTAACACGGAAAGTGTGCATCAAGTTTTTGGCGCCGTTGTCGGAAATCCAAAGAACGGGTTTTATTGCTTAATATTCATTAGAATTGATAGATATTAATTTGAGGTGTATATCATTTTTTTTTTTTGTTAATAATTGCTTAATATATTTTTTTTAGCTCAAGCTTTCTTGAACAAATACTTTCCACTGGCTAAATCTAAAAGGCTAAGAACGAAGATTGGAACATTCCGCCAACATGGCTACCCAGATTGGTTGCAAATTCAACTCTTCTACAGGATTATCAAGCTTAACTAAATCTATTGTAGATGCAACTACCGGAGGTTCAACTTTCTTAAAGAATGCTCAAGAGGCCTATAGCATACTAGAAGACTTGACCACTACATCTTACAATTGACCATGTGAATAGTCTTCTCCAATCATCCTAAAAACCACTGGACAATATGAGATGGACGAGGTAAGTTCTCTAAAAGCTCAATTGGCTTCTTTCACTAATGCTCTATCTAATTGTCTCAAGGAAGCCAAGCCCAAGTAAGTCTACCATCCATAACTTCCCTTGCACCATGGCAAATCAACAAGAGCCAAGAGGGTTAGAGGTAGCCAATTATGTGGATAGAGGATAATATCGATGTCAACAACAATTCCCAACTCATTATCATCCCAACTTGAGGAATCATGAGAATTTCTCATATGCCAACAACAAGAATGTGTTGCAAGCACCTCAAGGATTCAATGGAGCGGGGAATGCAAAGACATCATCATTAGAAGACATAATGCTTAACTTTGTCAAAGAGTCAAGATCAAGGACAACCACGTTGGAGAATTAGGTCCAAGCCATTGGAAGCACTGTTCAAAGCCAAGGTAAGGCAATTCAAAGCTTGGAGGTTCAACTTAGTCAAATGGTCACATCTTTCCATACAATGCAAAAAGGTAAATTTCCAAGTTGTCCGGAAAAGAACCCCAAGGAGGAATGCAATGCCATAACCCTAAGGAGTGACAAGGAGTTGTAAAAGCACATCATGATAGATGAGATGAGCTTCCACAAGAAGAGGATGAAGCCATTATAGAGGATGCTCCAATACAAAAAGAGAGTGTGTTTAAGGAAAAGAAAAAATCAATGTCAAACATAGGGAGTACTTCTAACTCTACCTCTTTTATCCCTACACGTTATCTTTTCCTCAGAGATTTCAAAAGAAAAAGATTGATGCTCAATTTTCTAAATTCTTAGACATATTCAAAGAGTTGGAAATTAACTTCCCTTTTCCAGAGGCATTCGAACAAATGTCTAAGTATGCCAAGTTCATGAAGGAGGTGTTATCTAAGAAGAAAAGGTACGGAGATTACGAAAACGTTGCACTAATCGAAGAATGTAGCGCGACGCTACAAAGAAAATTGCCTCCAAAATTAAAAGATCCAAGGAGTTTCTCTATCCCTTGTCATTTAGGCAATAATCTAGTTACTAAAGTGCTTTGTGATTTTGGAGCTTCTATTAACTTAATGCCTTCATCCATGTTTAGGAAGCTCAATAGTGGAGAGGTGCAACCAACTACCATATCTTTGATTTTGGCCGATCAATCATTTGTTCGCCCCTACGACATTGTGGATGATGTATTGGTCAAGGTGGGCAAGTTTATCTTCCCGACAGACTTTATGATACTAGACATGGAGGAAGATGCCAAAGTATCAATAATTCTCGGGAGACCTTTCTTGGCCACCAGAAGGGCCCTCATCGATGTGCAAGATGGAAAGCTCACATTCTGCATTAATGATGAAAAGATAACATTCAACATCTATAAAGGTCTTAAACATCTAGATGTAAAAAGGTATGAGCATCATGAACGAAGCACAAAGGTAACATCGCCCTCCTCTTCTAATAAGAACTCTTTGCATGATGATCCTCCTTTGAATGGTATGACTAATGACATGCTTGATGTTAAATTAGAAAACCCTATAAAGCATGTTTCTAATTGTGATAATGCTCCTAGTTCTTCTTGCATGCCTCCAAAACCTAAAATGAATTATGAACAAATCATGGAGAAGCATGTTAAAAATGAAGTGGAGAGTCTGGTAAAATTTCATAATGATGACTCTTTAATGATACTTGACTACATTAGAAAAGATGATGTCCAACTTGATAATGAATTGTTGACCAATCCATTAAATGTTAATGAATATGTTTGTGAGTGTCAATGTGGGCAAAAACTAAAAGTTTTAGGTTATCCAAAGCATGGAATGAAGAAATCACCTTGGGATCCGTCGTGACTTATGAGCCCCGTCTAGCTAGAACATGTTAAACTAAGCGCTTGTTGGGAGGCAACCCAATTTTGTTGTTTTTTTTTTTTATTTTCAATAAATCTTTGAGTCACTCATATGCTTTCTTAATTTTCAGGATCTTGGTAAGTACTCTTTACACGAAGCTTGTTTGGTGGCTTCCCACTTGCACCCAGGCTTATTCTTTCTTTGATTGAAGCTTTCATGCATTGGGGACGATGCATGATTCTAAGTTTGGGGTGGGAGGTGTCACTCGTACTTTTGTGTGTTTTCTTATCCTTCTATGCCTGTTCTGAGGTTTTAATGATCATATGTATGTTAATAAAATTTTGGAGCTTTCAAATTTAATGGGAGTGTTTCTTTTTTTTTTTTTTTATGGTTGTGTGCTTTTATGTCGATTGCCCATGATGAAATTCGAATTTTCATAATAGATGACTTATTGTGGAAATAGAATAGCATCATCTTGAGTTAAATTCATTTAAGCCCCTCTTAAAATCTCCTATATTCTTGAACATGTAGCTACTTTAATTTAGAATCTTTAACTGAAAAAAGGATTAAGTTAGGTATATTTGGTTGTCACTCTGAAAGGCCCCACTGGTTAGATAGTTGAAATGCATGATAGTTTGTAATGTTAGACTAAAAAAAAGAGAAAGAGTATACATGCCTTTGAGAAAATAAAAAGTGTACACAAATATATGAGCTTTATATGTCAATCTTTTTAAATATTAAACTTGTAATGAGTATGCATGGATGGGAATAATAAGAGCTACCTTTGCTGTGATCAGTAAGGACGCTTAGGAATTAACTAGGTACGAGTCTCTACAGTGAATGTGTGAAAGCTAGTACCCCTAGGTAAAAGAATGCAAATTTAGGGCCCATGAAACAAAAAAAAGTATGATTGAATGGAACTTTAGTGGACATATTACTGATTTGAAATGTGTGCATGCTTGAAGATTGGTGCATGCACTAGAGTAGGGGGAAAACTAAGGAAGCTATCTTAAGTCCAAATTTGAGCTTTAGCATTTTAAATTAAATGAGGCTTGCACACACACACACATGGGAGATAGCAAGATTTGGCCTTGAATGATTATAAAAATATAGATATGTTTGCATGTTTCTACTTAAGCTCTTAAATGTATTCTTTGAGACATGAGTTGATTGCACACTTTTTCATCTAAACTCCCTGTATTTGATTCTATTCTTTGCTCGAGACTAGCAAATCTATAAGTTTGGGGTGGTGAAAAGCGTTTGAAAAGTACTTTCTATTCTTTCAGATTAAGGGGTTTATATTATATTTCATTTGTTTGCTAGTGGTTTCCAGGACAAGGTAAAGAAAATTAGAAGTAAAGACCAAAAGATCAAACCCGAGCTAAAATCCAGCGCAGCGCCGCTTAGCCAGTACAGCGCTGCCATGGCGCTTTTTTTTGAAGAGCAGCCTTTGCCTTCAGCGCAGCACCACCGTCGCGACGCTGCGGCATGGCACTGATGCGCACTTTAAGTGGTAATCACAAGTGTACGAGTCAAGTTATAATATAAGAAGGTGAAGTTCGAATATCGTTCCACTAGAGATCCAATTGTGAAGGTTTAAGTTACTTAGCTATTCTAGAGTTGAATCAATTTTATTTGAGGATTGGAATTAATATTGTGAGTTAAGGAAAATATAAACCAAATAAGAAAAGTAATAAAGTGAAAAACACAAGAGTCAAAGAGAGTGTTAGGGTAATAAATCCTTGTTTATTTCATCATGCAATATTATAGATTTCATGGATTTTATTGTAATTCATATGCTTAAGTTTAGAAATTCCAAGTTATTTTTGTCTAAAAAACAACTCTTTCTCATGCAACTCGATTGATTACTAATCTCTTAAAACCAATACAAATTACATGGCATTAAGAATAGTCTTTAGCAACTTTTATTGTCAACCTAACTACTCTCGTGATATATTAACAACAATTCATATGATCAAGTTAAACATACATCTCTCAATCATACATCTAACCTAACATGTGAAGATGGCCAATCCACAAAAATTAAACACAATAATAATGAAAAGCATAATCATTCCAACAAAACCATGATAGTCTACAAGATCAACATGAATCCATAAACAATTCATCAAGACCCTAAAACTAAAGAGTTTAGCCACTCATAGCTTGGAGCAACATGTTTAAACAAAATAAACAAAGAAAGAGTGTAAAGAAAGGGAAACTCTACTAAAAAGAGGCTCTTGATTGAGGTAGCACCGTCACAATCTCCTTGGCTCTCACGTCGGAAGTCGAATGGCACCACGACTATCTCGAACTCTTTTCCTCTTCCTTGCAACTAACTCACTCTTTGAAATCTTTTATGAAGTCTCACTCAATGCTCTCCTTCTTGTGGCTCTTTTAGTCTGTAATTCCGTGCTTTGAATGATGATTAGGGCTGCTAGAAACCCCCAAATTTATAGAGTTGGCTGACCAAGAAAACTTACCAAAAATTCAAAATTTTCATTTATGGAAACTGGCGTCGCGACACTACCAAATTTTCACAAACAACGCCACGGCACTGTTGGAAAGCGTCGCTGTGCTGCGGCAACTTTGCTCTCAGGTTTTAGTGCCGTGGCGCTGCCCCAATTGTGGCAACTTTGTTATTTTCCTCTCTTTTTCACCGTATTCTTGCTTAGTTTTGATCTTTTGGGCTTTTCTTCTAATTTTCCTTATTTTAACCTGAAAACCACTAGCAAACAAGTGAAATCTAATATAAACTCCCTTAATTTGAGGGAATAGAAAGCACTTTTCAAGCGCTTTTAAGGCGCCGATGGTAGGTTTCCATGACGTATAGCGCTGGTGCGCATTTTAAGTATTAACCGCAAGTGTACGGGTCAAGTTACAATATAAGACGGTGAAGTCCGAATATCGTTCCAATGAGAATCCCAATTGTGAAGATTAAAATTACTTAGCTATTCTAGAATCAAATCAATTTTATTTGAGGATTGGAATTGAAGTTATGATTTTGGAAATAAAACTAAATATGGAAAGCAATAAAAAGAAGAAACACAAGAGTCAAAGATAGTTCTAGGGTAATGAATCCTTGTTTATTCATCATGCAATATTCTAGGGTTCATGGATTTTATTGTAATTCATATGCTTAAGTCTAGAAACTTAATTCTAAGTTATTCTCTATAAAAAACAACTCTTTCTCATGCAACTCAATTGATTACTAATCTCTTGAAATCAATACAAATTACATGGCATTAAGCACAGTCTTTAGCAACTTTCATTATTAACCTAAGTATTTTCATGATAGATTAACAACAATTAATTGCTATGGATCTAGTTAGACATACAATCTCTCAACCATACATCTAACCTAACATTCAAGGATGGCCAATCAATAAGAGTTAAACACAATAACAATGAAAAGCATAATTATTACAACAAAACCATGAATATTCTACAATATCAACATAACTTTCTAAACAATTCATCAATACCCTAAAACTAAAGGTTTTAGCCACTCACAGCTTTAAGTAACATATTCGTAGACAAATTGAGCATAGAAAGAGTGTAAATTAACAAAAACTCTACCAGGAAAAAGCCCTTGATTGAGGAGGAACCGCCAAGTTTGTCCTTTGGTCTTCACGTCAAGAACTCGTATGGCACTAAACTCTCTCTCTTGAACTCTTCTCTCTTCCTTGCAACCAACTCACTCTTTGAGACTCTTTTGGTGTGTTTTTCTCTGATTTCTTGATGTTTAGGGTTGCTGGAAACCCTCCAATTTATAGAGTTGGCCGCCCAAAATTCTTTCCAAAATACAAAATCTTCAAATTAGGAAAGCTGGCGCCGCATCACTGACCGATATGGAAAGCTGGCGCCGCCGCGCTACTGGATGGTGCCACGGCGCTGACGCTGTGCTGAAGCGGAATCAGCTCTCGAGAAAAAGCGCTGCGGCAACACTGTACCAGCGCTGCGACGCTACCTTATTTTTGGTAAATTTGGCATTTTCTTCTCTTATCCACTGAATTCTAGCTCGGTTTTGATATTTTGACTTTCACTTCTAATTTTCTTTATTTTGACATGAAAACCACTAGCAAACAAGTGAAATCTAATATAAATTCCCTTAATTTGAGAGAATAGAAAGCACTTTTCAAGCACTTTTCACCCAAAACTTTGAGATTTGCTAGCCCCGAGTAAAGAATAGAATCAAATAGAGAGAGTTTACATGAAGAATTGTGCAATCGACTCATGACTTAGAGAATAGCATTTAAGAGCTTAAGTAGAAACATGCAAACATATCTATATATAATCATTCAAGGCCAAACCTTGCTATCTCCCATGTGTGTATGTATGCAGGCCTCATTCAATTGAAAATGCTAGAACTCAAATTGGGCATTAAGAAAGTTTATTTAGTTTTTCCCCAACTCTAGCTCGTGCACCAATCTTCAAGCATCCACACATTTCAAATGAGTAATATGTTCATTAAGGTGCCATTCAATCATATATATTTTCATGGGCCCTAAACTTGCATTCTTTTACATAGGGGCACTAGCTTTCACACATTCACTGTGGGGACTCATACTTAGTCAATTCCTAGGCGTTCTTATTGATCACAGCAAAGGCAACTCTTTTTACCCCCATCCATGCATACTCATTACAAGTTTAACATTTAAAAGGGTAGACATGTAGATCTCATATATTTTTGTGTGCACTTTTTCTTCAAAGGCATGTATACTCTTTTCTTTTTCCTTAGTCTAAGATTACAAACTATCATCCATTTTCACTCTCTAACCGGTGGGGCCTTTTGGAGTGACAACCAAATACACCTAACTTAATCATTTTTTCAGTTAAAGATTCTAAATTAAAGTGGCTATGTGCTCTAGAATATGGGAGACTTTGAGAGGGACTTAAATGAATTTAACTCAAGATAGTGCTATTCTATTTCCACAATAAGTCATCTATCATGCAAATTCGAATCTCATCATAGGCAATCAACATCCAAGCACACAAACAACAAAAAACATTCCCATTAATTTTGAAAGCTCCAAAATTTTTAAATTTTTTCGAAATTTCATTAACATGCATATGATCATTAAAACCTCACAAACATGCATACCAGGAAAAGAAGACAGACAAAAGTACGAGTGACACCTCCCATTCGAAACTTAGAATCATGTATTGTCCCCAATGCATAAGAGCATCTAACTAGGAAAGAACAAGCCTAGGAGCAAGCGGGAAGCCACCAAACAGTTTTGGTGTAAGGAGTACTTTTTATGATGAACCAAGATCCTAAAAATTACTCATACGAGTGACTCAAAGATTTATTGAAAATAAAATAAAATAGAAAATAAAAAAAGCAATAAAATTGGGTTGTCTCCAAACAAGGGTCGTTTAACGTGTTCTAGCTAGACGGGGCTCATAAGTCACGGCGGATCCCAAGGTGGTTTCTTCCTTCCATACTTTGGATCACCTACAATTTTTAGTTTCTCCCACATTGACACTCAAAAACATATTCATTAACATTTAATGGATTGGTCAACAAATCACTGTCGAGTTGAACATCATCTTTTCTAATGTAATCGAGTATCATTAGGGAGTCATCATTATGACATTTTACCTGACTCACCACCTCCTTTTTAACATGTTTCTCCATGATTTGTTCATAATTCATTTCAGGTTTTGGAGGCATGCTAGGAGAACTAGAACTAGAAACATGCTTCATAGGATTTTCTAATTTAACATCAAGCATGCCATTAGTCTTACCATTCAAAGGAGGATCATCATGCATAGAATTCTTACTAGAAGAGGGGGGCGATATTACCTTTGTGCTTGGCTTATGATGCTCATATCTTTTTACATTCGGATGCTTGAAGGCTTTATAGATGTTGAATGTTACCTCCTTACAATTAAGGCGGAATGTCAGCTTTTCATCTTACACATCGATGAGGGCCCTTTCGGTGGCAAGAAAAGCCTCCCAAGAATTATGGGGACTTTGGCATTGTCACACCCCCTCCCAGATTACCCTACTCAACCCGAGGGGAGATGTGAGGACAGTAAACATCACCCCTCTTATGACGTATACTGCCCATCTGTACCTAATTAACCTGTTAAATTATTTAAAACATGCTCATAGATTCAAAAGTATAAGAACTTATGTTTATGTAATTTAAACATTCCAACATATTCACAATATACTTATACAACAACCCATCTCACATCCCAACATATGTACAACTAGGTCTACATGCCACCTATATAAGGTTATTTACACATACAATAACCACAAGGTGAACTGTTTCTGATAACTCGAAGCTTAAGCAAGGCAAGCTGGAGTAGGCTAAGCACCAGGAACGTCCTCGCCACCTGGGTGGAAAAGAAAACATAGAAAGCATGAGCTAAAAGCCCCATGAGTGACTAGTTTTATAAAACTATCTTTGGTTCAGAAACCAACATGGTAAAATCGTTATCACAATACATACAAAACATGGATTCAAATCATAATTATTGGAAAAAACATGCTCAATTGCCTTTGCCAATCATACATGATCGTTTCAAAAAAATCATACAGAAATCCAGATTAATTTTACAATCATTTTCCTTAGTTGAGTAGGAGCAAGACTCAACACTCTCCTCCACCTCAACGTTGAAAACAACCTTAGTTGGGTTGGAGCAAGACTCAACACACCCAACATCGAAAACAAATATTTATCTTAGTTGAGGTAGAGTAAAACTCAACGCATCTAACGTTGAAAACGAATATTTACCTTAGTTGAGGCGTAACAGAACTCAACGCACCCAACATCGAAAATGAATATTTACCTTAGTTAAAGTGGAGCAAAACTCAACGCACCCAACGTTGAAAACAACCTTAGTTGGGTGGAGTAAGACTCAACACACCCAACGTTGAAAACAACCTTAGTTAAGGCGAAGCAAAACTCAACGCACCCAATGTCGAAAACCTTTATGTGCACATAGGAATATCTCGAGATGCCCAAGTACCTTCTCCGAGTCCATCAGTACTGGATCCCTAGTCACAAAGCTGCCCACATGCCTTCTCAAATGTCCCTCAGCATTGGGTCCCTTAGAAAACGTATTAGAAACAGGTATGTTTCGCATAAACAGTTCATTGTAAACACCTTTCATGGAAAACAGAGTGTATCTCAATAAAAAGCATCATATAAACATGTTTTCCAATGCCTTCCTGCCATAAAATCAAGTATAAGCATTCATGCCATAAATCAAATATAAGCGGCCATCATGCTTTTCAAATCATCATAAAAGTACATTTTATACGAAAGCCTGGCTAAACATTTTAACTAAAATCACTTAGGAAAAGGAAAGTGTTACTCACAACTTGTCCTAGGCCCTGAGCGGATAATACGCCTTCCCTAGCTTTTCTTGGCCTGTAAATACACATTTCTTGTGTTAGGCTTTCTTAAACTTCCTTTCCATAACCATTAAGTTGGCATAATTAAACTCCAAGTGTCACACCCACTCCCAGATTGCCTACATAACCTGAAAGGAGATGTAAGGATAGCATACATGTCACACCCTCTCTCTGATTACCTACTTAACCTGAAAGGAGATGTGAAGACAATATACATCACCCCTCTTGTGACGCATATTGATCCATTTTACATAACTTCCTGCACAAACATTCTATACGTATACATTCATAGAATTCAGCCATATTAACGCATGATCATAAAATAATAATCCTTCCTGTACACAGTACACTTTTATAACATACTCTCTCATAACCCACTTATAAACAACTAAATCTACATGCCACCAGGGTTAAGTTATTTACACGTGCAACAACGAGAAAATAAACTGTTTTTGGAAACTCGAAGCTTAAGTAGGGCGAGTCGGAGTAGGCAATTCACCGGGAACGTCCTTGCTACCTAAGAGGAAAAGAAAACAATGAAAAACGTGAGCTAAAAGTCCCGTGAGTGACTAATTTTGTAAAACTATCTTTTGTTAAAAAAACAGGCGTGTTAAAATCACAATAACGCCATAAACGTAAACGTGATTCAAATAATCATTTCTGTAAAATCATAATTTCAACAATATAAACAAATCACATATGTTCATGCCAAAATGATCGTATACGAGAAACAGTTCGTTCTCAAAACTTTCCCTTAGTCAGGGCGGAGCAAGACTTAACGCACCCGACGTCGAAAACAAGTAAGGCTCGATGCAGAGCAAAACTCAACGCACCAGCATATAACCTCTATGTGCACATAGGACTATGGTGGGTTGCCCAAATACTTTCTCCATGTCCTTTAGTACTGGGTCCCGGGGAAACTTACATGCCTTCTCATGTCCTTCAGCATTGAGCCTCCTCTAAAACATTTTAGGAATCGATATTATAAGTAAATAGTTCCCATGAAAACCTTTCATGAAAATCAGGTATATCACGATAAACAACATTTCACAACATGCCATTCAACGTCTTATAGAAAACGTATAAAACGTGCCATATGAACAATATCATCAAACATCATGCTTTTCAAGAAAACAGTTCATCTCAAAGCCATATTTCATAAGAAAAACCAAACTAAACATTTTCAATAAATTCGTTTTCAAAGAAAGAAAAGTGTCACTCACAACTTGTCCTTAGGCCCTGAGCGGATTATATGCCTTTCCGAGCTCTGCTTGGCCTGTAAATACATTCCTCACGTTACGTTTTCCTTAAACTTCCTTTACATGATCATTAAACGTGCATACTTAAACTCTAATCATGATTCACCACCGAGACTCCCTTTCTTTCCTAAAATACACATAATAAGCGAGATTCTATGTCACTAGCAAGATTACCAACGAGATTTCACATTACTAGTGAGTTTACTAATGAAATTACACAACAGGTCACGGCACTAGCAACACCGCATGAGCGATACCAGCGACACTACCTGATGAGCGATACTGAGCGAGAGCTAGCGAGGTTTGTAAGAGAAAATCCTTCTTTACATGATCAGCGATACTAGTGTCGCTACTCATGCTCCAATTCTCAGCGTTACCTGCTTCCAAATGGCACCCAACAGCAGAGTTTCCTCTTTTCCTGTTTGTTCTCATTTCTGTCAATTCAAAGTCATATTTTCAGCAAGATTTAGAATTTCTTTCCTTCTACAAACTTGTAGAGAAACATGTGTTCTAGTTTATCTCAAATTTTCGTGGCTTAACTCGTCCTGGTTCGTCAGATATTGCAAGTTTTCTCCACACTGCTCCAGATTGCACAGAAATTTCGTATCAGTAACTTCCAGCTAAAAGTTTACATGTTTCTAATCCATTTCAACTCAAGCATCCTTCATAAACGTTGTTCAAAATTGAGTTAACTTACTAACCTTAAAATTTTAGCCCAAAATTCAGTCTCTTTAGCTCGATATTCACCAAACACCAGACCTGGTTTGAGCTGCGCGACAGCAGATGAAGCTTCTGTTTCAGCTTCAGTTTTACCATGAAATCTTCCAAAACCTTGCATGAAATTGCCCTAGAACTCTTCTTCAACCTCTCCACGACGTGCAGCTGAAAAATAGCATAAAATGGAGTTTGGAAATGAGTAGAATGAAGTCGGAAAAATTTCTGTCCAAAGAAAGTTATAACCGACGCATCCAACCTTATCCTTTCTTCTTCTTTTTCTTTTTCCTTTTCTTCTCTTTTTTTTTTCTTTTGTCTTCTTCCCCTTTTTGGTTTTTCCTCTTTTTTCTTTTTTCTTTTTTTTTTTTAATTTACAATATGAGATTATTAATACTACGCTTAAAGCTTTTGAACGTGCTTACCAATTAGGTGCTTACAATTCATTACCCCCTTTTTGAGAATTTCATCCTCGAAATTCAGGTTAAGTCACTCTGTAGAGAGATGAGGGTACTTGATCTTCATTTGATCTTCACTTTCCCACAAGACTTTAACAAGCGGTATCGTTTTTGTTCTCAGAACTTGTTCCTTTCGATCAAGAATTTGCACAGGTTCCTCTTCATAAGATAAATCTTCATTTACCTGAATTGGTTGAGCTTCCAAAACATGTGTAGGATCTGGAATGTACTTCCTTAGTAGAGAAACATGAAATACATCATGTATTTTAGACAATTCCATAGGTAACGCCAAACGATAAGCCGACGGTCCTATGCGTTCCAGAATCTCATAAGGCCCAATATATCTCGGACTCAACTTCCCTTTCCTTCCGAATCTCAAAATTCCCTTCCATGGAGATAACTTCAAGAAGACTTTATCACCAACTTCAAATTCTAAATCTCGACGCCTTTTATTAGCGTAACTTTTCTGCCTATCCTGTGCAGTCTTCAACCTTTCTCTTATAAATTTCACGTTCTCATATGTAGTTTGGACTAACTCTGGCCCCATTAACTTCCTTTCTCCTACTTCACCCCAACATATAGGACTTCTGCAACGTCTGCCATACAATGGCTCATAGGGTGCCATTCCAATACTAGAATGGTAACTATTATTATACGTAAACTCCATCAAAGACAATTGAGTATCCCAGCTTCCCTTAAACTGCAGTACACAAGCACGCGACATATCCTCTAGAGTCTGAATCGTTCTTTCTAATTGTCCATCAGTTTGAGGATGAAAAGCTGTACTAAACTTAAGTTTAGTTCCCAATGCTTGTTGTAAACTTGGCCAAAACTTAGATGTAAACCTCGAATCTCTATCAGAGATAATAGACACGAGAACTCCATATTGACTTACTATCCTGTCAACATACAATTTGGCCAGTTTATCTAGAGTAAAAGTCATTTTAACTGGCAGGAATCGTGCAGTTTTGGTAAATCTATCAACTATCACCCATATTCCATCATAACCATTTGGAGTTTTAGGAAGACCAAATAAGAAGTCCATAGTGATATGCTCCACTTCCACTCAGGCACAGAAAGTGGTTTTAAAAGTCCACCAGGTCTTTGTCTTTCTGGCTTAACTTGCTGACAAATCAAACATCTTGCCACATATTCTGTAATTTCCCGTTTCATTCCTGGCCACCAATAATATTCTCTAAAAGTCCTATACATCTTTGTACTACCTTGATGCATCGCATATGCAGAACTATGAGCTTCCTCTAGAATAGTATTTTACAATGTCAAGTCACTAGGGACACACAATCTTCCTTGTTTCATTAAAGCTCCATCGTTTCTTATACCGAAATTTGTTCTTTGCTTGAGATTCACCTCTTCCACTATCTTTTTTAGTACAAAGTATTCCATTTGTTTATTAACAATCTCACCCATCAGAGTGGGTCTCACCTGGAAGTGTGCAAACAAACCTCGTAACTTGTCTATCAATAAAGATGCATTTGAACTCTTTAACTCCTTTGTCAATTCCGCACTAATAATATTCAATGAAGTCTTGGCTTGTCTCGACTTCCTACTCAACGCGTTAGCTACAACATTTGCTGTCCCTGGATGATAATTTATAGTACAATCATAATCCTTGATCAGCTCCAACCATCTCCTCTGTCTCATGTTAAGTTCTTTCTGATCAAAGATGTACTTCAAACTTTTGTGATCCGTATAGATATGGCAGTTCTCTCCAAACAAATAATGTCGCCACATCGTTAGTGCCAACACCATCGCTGCCAGTTCCAAGTCATGGGTAGGGTAATTAACTTCATGTGGCCTCAACTGTCACACCCCCTCCCAAGTTACCTGCATAACCTGAAAAGAGATGTGAGGACAGTATACATCACCCCTCTTGTGACGCATACCATCCATCCTTCACACACATTCTACACTGTTCACAATGTAATCCCCACATTCTAAGATATTTTAAACATCACATATAGTAAGGTATATACATGCCAAAAACGAATTTTCTCAACTCTTTTACATGTCCTTGCACAACCCATAGTTCAACCCCTGGTAATTGTACATACATATCTATATGCCACCTAATTAAGGTTTAACATACAAATAACACTTCAACAAGCCAGATCTTCCGGGGGCTCGAAGCTTAAGCAGGACAAGTGGGAGTAGGCAAAGCACCAGAAACGTCCATGCTACCTGGAGGGGAAAGAAAACATTGAAAACATGAGCTAAAGGCCCAGTGAGTGACAATGTTAACAAACCATTTTAGTTCGGGAGTCATCAGTAGTAAAACTGAGTTCGACATCAACATAAAACATACAATCACTTTAAATACATTAGTTAAAACAAACTTAATTGCCCTTATCAATTCATACATGATTTTTAAACAAATCATAAGGAAACAGTTTAGATACAATACTTTTCCCTTAGTTGAAGTAAAGCAAACTCAACACCCCAACGTCGAAAACATATAAAGCTCGATGCGGAGCAAGACTCAACGCACCAGCATATAACCTCTATGTGCACATAGGAATATGGCGGGTTGCCCATGTACCTTCTCCATGTCCTTCAGTACTGGGTCCCGGGGAAACTCACATGCCTTACTAGCATTGAGACTCCTCTAAAACATTTTCCTTTTTAGAAGCAACATTTCATACAAACCGTTCGTATACAAATCGTTCATAAGAATACAGGGCAATTATTATATCAATAACATTTCATAAACATGCTTTAAGAACATAACGTATGCCTCATAAATCATTTAATCACAATCTCACATTTCATTGGAAAACCGATCTATAATGTTCAACAAAATCGTTTTAAAGTAAAAGAAGTGTCACTCACAATTCTTCCTAGGCCTTGACTGGATTATACGCCTTCTTGATGCGCACTTTGAGTGTTAACCGAAAGTGTACGGGTCAAGTTATAATATAAGACGGTTAAGTCCGAATATCGTTCCACTGGAGATCCAATTGTGAAGGTTTAAGTTACTTAGCTATTCTAGAGTTGAATCAATTTTATTTGAGGATTGAATTTGAAAATTATGAGTTATGAAAAATATAAATCAAATAAGGAAAGTATTAAAGTGAGAAACACAAGAGTCAAAGAGAGTTCTAGGGTAATGAATCCTTGTTTATTTCATCATGCAATATTATAGATTTCATGGATTTTATTGTCATTCATATGCCTAAGTCTGGAAAAACAACCCTTTCTCATGCAACTTGATTGATTATTAATCTCTTAAAACCAATACAAAATTACATGGCATTAAAAATGGTCTTTAACAACTTTTATTGTCAACCTAACTACTCTCGTGATAGATTAACAACAATTCATTGTTATGGATCAAGTTAAACATACAATCTCTCAATCATACATCTAACCTAACATGTGAAGATGGCCAACCCACACGAATTAAACACAATAACAATGAAAAGCATAATCATTCCAACAAAACCATGAAAGTCTACAAGATCAACATAATTTCATAAACAAATCATCAAAACCCTAAAACTAAAGAGTTTAGCCACTCATAGCTTAAAGCAACATGTTTAAGCAAAATAAACAAAGAAAGAGTGTAAAGAAAGGGAAACTCTACTGAAAAGAGGCTCTTGATTGAGGTAGCACCGTCACGATCTCCTTGGCTCTCACGTCGGAATTCGAAGGGCACCACGACTATCTCGAACTCTTTTCCTCTTCCTTGCAACTAACTTACTCTTTGAACTCTCACTTAATTCTCTCCTTTTTGTGCCTCTTTAGGTCTGCACTTCCTTGATTTGATTTTGATGCCTCAGGGCTGCTGGAAACCTCCAAATTTATAGAGTTTGGCCGCCCAAAAATTTACCAAAAGTAACAATTTTTCATTTAAGGAAAACTGGCGCCGCGGCGCTATTGAAAAATCTGGGACAGCGCCGCGACGCTGTTGGAGAGTGCCGCGGCGCTAGGGCTGCAATCAGAAAAACTAGCTCTCGGGTTTTAACGCTGCGGCGCTGCCCCAATTTCTGCCATTTTGGGTTTTTCAGCTTTTTTTCGCGGTATTCTTGCTCGGTTTTGATCTTTTAGTCTTTTCTTCTAATTTTCCTCATTTTAACCTAAAAACCACTAGCAAACAAGTGAAATCTAATATAAACTCCCTTAATTTGAAAGAATAGAAAGCACTTTTCAAGTGCTTATCAACACCCCAAACTTAGAGATTTGCTAGTCCCGAGCAAAGAATAAAATCAAATAATAGGGAGTTTAGATGAAGAAGTGTGCAATTGACTCATGTCTCAAAGAATGGCATTTAGAGCTGAAGTAGAAACATGCAAGCATATCTGTATTGTTATAATCATTCAAGGCCAAATCTTGTTATCTCCCATGTGTGTGTGTACAAGCTTCCTTCAATTTAAAATACTAGAACTCAAATTAGGACTTAAGAGAGTTTCTTTAGTTTTCCCCCTACTCTAGCTCATGCACCAATCTTCAAGCTTTCATACATTTCAAGTGAGTAATATGTCTACTAAGGTGCCTTTCAATCATTTTTTTTGTCATGGGCCCTAAACTTGCATTCTTTTACCTAGAGGCACTAGCTTTCACACATTCACTGTAGGGACTCGTACCTAGTCAATTCCCAGGCGTCCTTACTGATCACAGCAAAGGCAGCTCTTTTTACTCCTATCCATGCATACTCATTACAAGTTTAACATTCAAAAAAAATAGACAAATAAAGCTCATACATTTTGTGTACACTTTTTCTTTTCTCAAGGCATGTATACTCTTTGCTTTTTCCTTAGTCTAAGATTACAAGCTATCATGCATTTCTACTCTCTAACCGGTGGGGCCTTTCGGAGTGACAACCAAATATACCCAGCTTAATCCTTTTTTTTCAATTAAAGATTTTAATTTAAAGTGGCTACGTGCTTAAGAATATGGGAAATTTTAAGAGGGACTTAAATGAATTTAACTCAAGATAGTGCTATTCTATTTCCATAATAAGTCATCTATCATGCAAATTCGAATCTCATCATGGGCAATCAACATCAAGGCACACAACCCTAACCAACATTCCCATTAACTTTGAAAGCTCCAAAATTTTCAAATTTTTTTTTTCAAAAATTCACATGCATATGATCATTAAAACCTTCACTAACATGCATAGCAGGATAAGATAACACACAAAAGTACGAAAGACACCTCCCACCCCAAACTTAGAATCATGCATTGTCCCTAATGCATAAAAAGCATCTAACAAGGAAAGAGCAAGCCTGGGGGCAAGCGGAAAGCCACCAAACAGGCTTGGTGTAAGGAATACTTTGTATGATAAATCAAGTTCCTAAGAGATAAAGCATATGAGTGACTCCAAGATTTATTGAAAATAAAATAGAAAGAAAAGTAAAGAAAGAAATAAAATTGGGTTGCCTCCCAATGAGCGCTTGGTTTAACGTCTTCTAGCTAGACGGGGCTCGCGAATCACGGTGGATCCCAAGGTGGTTTCTTCCTTTCATGCTTTGGATCACCTACAACTTTTAGTATTCGCCCACATTGACACTCACAAACATATTCATTAGCATTTAGTGAGTTAGTCAATAATTCATTATCAAATTGGACATCATTTTTACTAATGTAATCAAGACTTATTAAGGAGTCATTATTCTTAGATTTTAACGGACTCACCACTTAATTTTTAACATGCTTCTCCATAATTTGTTCATAATTCATTATAGGTTTGGGAGACATGCATGAAGAACTAGGAGAAATATCACAACTAGAAACATGCTTTACAAGATTTTCTAATTTAACATCAAGCATGCTATTAGTCTTACCATTCAAAGGAGGCTTATCATGCATAGAGTTTTTATTTGAAGAGAGAGGCGATGTTACCTTTGTGCTTGGCTCATGATGGTCATACCTTTCTACATCCGGATGCTTAAGGGTTTTATAAATGTCGAATGTTACCTCCTCATCGTTAAGGTGAAATGTGAGCTTTCCATCTTGCACATCGATGAGGTCCCTTCCGGTGGCCAAGAATGGTCTCCCAAGGATTATGGGGACTTCGGCATCTTCCTCCATGTCTAATATCACAAATTCTGCCTAGAAGATAAACTTGTCTACCTTGTCCAAGACGTCCTCCACAATGCCGTAGGGATGAACAAATGATCGATCTGCCAAAAGCAAAGATATGGTAGTTGGTTGCACCTCTCCTCCATTGAGCTTCCTAAACATGGATAAGGGCATTAAATTAATGGAAGCTCCAAGATCACAAAGTGCTTTGGTAACTTTATTTTTGCCTAAACGACAAGGGATAGAGAAGCTCCCTGGATCCTTTAGTTTTGGAGGCAATTTCTTTTGTAGTGCCGCACTACATTCTTCGATTATTGCAACCATTTCATAATCTCCATACCTTTTCTTCTTAGACAATACATCCTTCATGAATTTGGCATACTTAGGCATTTGTTCTAATGCCTCTGCAAAAGGAAGGTTAATTTCTAACTTTTTGAATATGTCTAAGAATTTTGAAAATTGAGCATCAATCTTTTTCTTTTGAAATCTTTGAGGAAAAGGTAAAGTATTAGGGATAAAAGAAGTAGAGTTAGAAGTACTCCCTATGTTGGACTTTGATTTCTCCTTTTCCTTAGATGCACTCTCTTTTTGTTGAATATCCTCTATGATGGCTCCATCTTCTTCTTGTGGAAGCTCATCATCTTCATCATTGATCAAGGGAGTGGATAGCTTTTTCCCACTCCTCAAAGTCACGGCCTTGCACTCCTCCCTTGGATTTATCTCGGGACAACTAGGGAACTTTGCATTGTTTGGAGGGAAGTTACCATTTGACTAAGTTGAACCTCCAAGTTTTGAAGTGCCTTACCTTGGGTTTGAACGGTGCTTGCAATTGCTTGGACCGAATTCTCCAATGTGGTTGTCCTTGATCTTGACTCTTTGACAAAGTCAAGCATTATGTCCTCTAGTGATGATGTCTTTGCATTCCCCGCTCCATTGAATCCTTGAGGTGCTTGCAATACATTATTGTTATTAGCATATGAAAAATTCTCATGATTCTTCAAATTGGGATGATAGTGAGTTGGAAGTTGTTGTTGACCTCGGTATTGTCCTCTATCCACATAATTGGCTACCTCAAACTCACTTTGCTCTTGTTGATTTGCCATGGCCGCAAGGGAAGCTATGGATGATGGACTTGCTTGGACTTGGCTTCCTTGAGAAAATTTAGATAAAGCATTAGTAAGAGAAGCCAATTGAGCTTTTAGAGAGCTTACCTCGTCCATCTCATATCGTCCGGTGGCTTTTGGGATGATTGGAGAAGACCTTTCACATGGCCAATTGTACGATGTAGTGGCCAAGTCTTCTAGTATAGTATAGGCCTCTTGAGCATTCTTTGAAAAAATTGAGCCTCCGGCGGTTGCATCTAGTATGGATTTGGTTGAGCTTGCTAATCCATTGTAGAAGAGTTGAATTTGCAACCAATCCGGGTAACCATGTTGAGGGCACCTTCTCAAGAGATCCTTATACCTCTCCCAAGCCTCATATAATCGTTCATCCTCAAATTGGCGGAATGTTCCAATCTCCGTCCTTAGTCTTTGAGATTTAGCCGGTGGAAAATATTTGTTCAAGAAAGCTTGAGCTAAGATCTCCCACGTTGTGATGCTATCCGGAGGTATGGTTTCTAACCAATCCTTAGCACAGTCCTGTAAAGAGAAAGGAAAAAGTCTTAGTTTAATTGCATCGTTAGAAACACCATTCATCTTTACCGTCCCACATATCTCTAAGAAAGATCGTAAGTGCTTATGAGGATCTTCATTGGTTCTTCCTCTAAAGGCTAGCTCTCTAGCCATGTGGATCAATCCCGGTTTCAACTCAAAGTTGTTGACATTGATGGGCACATTCATTATTCCGGGATGATTTGCCGGTAACATGGGTTGAAAGTAGTCCCTAATTGCCTTGGGTATCTATCTCCTCCGCCATCTCCTCAGTTTGATTGAGTAAAGCCCTTAGATTCCTTCTATAAGTCCTATCAATCTTTGGATCAAGAGGGAGGAGGTTCGTATTATCACGAGGCATAAACCGATAAATTAATCAAAATAAAATAAGATAAAGAAGGAACATATATATATGAAATACAATAAAATAAAATATCAATACATAAATAAATAATCAACCAAATAATATACACCTCAAATTAAGATCTATCACTTCTAATGAATATTAAATAACAAAAATCGTTCTTTGGATCCCCGACAACGGCGCCAAAAACTTGATGCGCACTTTGAGTGTTAACCACAAGTGTACGGGTCAAGTTATAATATAAGACGGTTAAGTCCGAATATCGTTCCACTGGAGATCCAATTGTGAAGGTTTAAGTTACTTAGCTATTCTAGAGTTGAATCAATTTTATTTAATGATTGAATTTGAAAATTATGAGTTATGGAAAATATAAATCAAATAAGGAAAGTATTAAACTGAGAAACACAAGAATCAAAGAGAGTTCTAGGGTAATGAATCCTTGTTTATTTCATCATGCAATATTATAGATTTCATGGATTTTATTGTCATTCATATGCTTAAGTCTAGAAACTTAATTCCAAGTTATTTTCTCTCAAAAACAACCCTTTCTCATGCAACTCGATTGATTATTAATCTCTTAAAACCAATACAAAATTACATGGCATTAAAAATAGTCTTTAACATCTTTTATTGTCAACCTAACTACTCTCGTGATAGATTAACAACAATTCATTGTTATGGATCAAGTTAAACATACAATCTCTCAATCATACATCTAATCTAACATGTGAAGATGGCCAATCCACACGAATTAAACACAATAACAATGAAAAGCATAATCATTCCAACAAAACCATGAAAGTCTACAAGATCAACATAATTTCATAAACAAATCATCAAAACCCTAAAACTAAAGAGTTTAGCCACTCATAGCTTGAAGCAACATGTTTAAGTAAAATAAACAAAGAAAGAGTGTAAAGAAAGGGAAACTCTACTGAAAAGAGGCTCTTGATTGAGGTAGCACCGTCACGATCTCTTTGGCTCTCACGTCGGAATTCGAAGGGCACCACGACTATCTCGAACTCTTTTCTCTTCCTTGCAACTAACTCACTCTTTGAACTCTCACTCAATTCTCTCCTTTTTGTGCCTCTTTAGGTCTGCACTTCCTTGATTTGATTTTGATGCCTCAGGGCTGCTGGAATTTTTCATTTAAGGAAAACTGGCGCCGCGGCGCTATTGAAAAATTTGGGACAGTGCCGCGACGTTGTTGGAGAGCGCCGCGGCGCTAGGGCTGCGATCAGAAAAGCTAGCTATCGGGTTTTAGCGCCGCGGCAGCGCCGTTCAAGCGCTGCAGCGCTGCCCCAATTTCTGCCATTTTGGGTTTTTCAGCTCTTTTTTGCGGTATTCTTGCTCGGTTTTGATCTTTTAGTCTTTTCTTCTAATTTTCCTCATTTTAACCTGAAAACCACTAGCAAACAAGTGAAATCTAATATAAACTCCCTTAATTTGAGAGAATAGAAAGCACTTTTCAAGTGCTTATCACTTCCCTATTTCCCCTTGGCCTGAAATAGATATTTTCCCTTGTTATACTTCTTTTCCATTCACAAGAACATAAACAACAACTTATCATATGCTCAGTATTTATAGCACATCATGTGGTTAAGCTTTCATTAGTTTATTCTCAAGCCTTAACTCTAAAGCTATAACCACGAGTTGTCTCTTACCCTTCTGCTATACCTTGATTTCCAAGAACACTTTACGTGCAGCTCACTTGCTGTTATATCAACACTTGAGCCTTAGTTTCTCCTTAACAAAGCTGACTGTTACAGCTTTGATGTCTCTGCTTAATCCCTGCTAAAAACGCATTTCCAGCCCATATTAAGACTTCTTCCCTTCTACAAACTTGTAAAGAATTAAGTTCCACAGCTTACCTCAAAATTTCAAGGCTTAACTCTTTTCCGTTCTACAGTTATGCCAAACTCACTGTTCATTGCTCCGAATTACATAGTAGTTCTGTAGTTGTTGCTTTTTCCTAAAGATTCATGTGATAAACTTCGGTTTCAGCTCAACCATCCTTCATAAGACTTGTTAGGAATTATGTTAACTTACTAACCTCAAAACTTCAGCCCCAAACTCGGCTTCATTGAGTCGTTCTACTCCAAACAACAACCACTGTTTAGTCCGTGCGTCTGCAATCGGTCTCCAGTTCCAGTTCGGATTTCAGCACCCAATCAGGTAGAATTTCGCCCAAAAACTATAAAAACACCTTCCTCTTCCTTCTCTGGTGGTTTCTCTGAAAGATGAACCGACTTAAGTTCTCGAAATGTCTGAAAATAATTAAACTCACCTATATATATACTGCCGACTTATCCCTCACAAGTACCAAGATGATAATGCCGACTTACCCTTCACCGTAGGTTGGCGCTGGTCTTTCCTTCGACGCAAGGCACTCATGTCTATGTTCTCCTCCAGCATCTTCAGCAACTAACCATTCTCAGCGCATAGTGTTCTCAGCGCCTCCTACCTCCAACGCATACAACATATCATTCACATTACTAGCTTCATCGCGTCAATACCTTTCTGTCTTGGACGTAATGTGACTTCAGCGCATGGCTATCTTCGACGCACGGTAACTTTAACGCATGGCTGTCTTCGACGCATGGTGACTTCAACGCATGATTCAAGCATATTCTTTCCCCCCCAATGATCACTTATCCTTCGATGCGACGACTACTTCATCTCACAACCCTTCGTGATTCAGTCAACAACGCATGTGACAACCCAACTTTTAGCAACCGATGCGTTGAAAAGTCCGAAGGAGAGGAATAAAAGACCATGTTGGACGCATGGTCAAGATTGAAGTAACGCATAGTGAAAGTGGACGTATGGGAAGTACTCACTAAAGGGAAAGACGTAAGATGCATAGACTTCTATTATAAGACATTTCTAAGTGATGGAAATAGAAGGTGGTGAAGTAGGCATACGAATTAGAACATGTGTTGGACGCATGCTAATTTATCTAAAAGGGAATAGTAATATAAGGAAAGGATTAAAAGAATAACCTTGGAAATAATCAAGGAGTGACTAAGGATAGGTAGAAGGATATGGATGCAGGATGGAAGTAAACGCAACAGGACCAATGCATAAAGGTAGAGCATGAGAAGGATTTGTTGTCGTTAACGCTTAGCGGTATTGTGTAAACACTGGATTGTTATATGGCGACTATACGTTGAAGGTGATCACGAATGGTTGCTGTGTGTTGAAGTAGTCACCGCGTCGACGGGAGAAGAAACGTATTTGGCTTACCATGCGTTGGTGAGGATGTTATGCATTGAGGTCTCTATGCGTTGAGACGGTTATCTCTATACGTCAAAGACGATGGTGTAGTTAGTTAAAAGTTAGACAAGTGAGTAAGGAAGCTCAAACCTTAGGGGAAACTCAATGAACGCATGAGGGCGCTGTATGGATTGAATGGCTGTCTATTTGAAAAAAATAATGGACGAATAAGATGAGTTATAAAGGCCAGGTGGCTTCATATAAACTTGACACCTTAAAACAAGGATGTGTTAAAAAGGCATGTTTAGTCAGACATGCAGAGCGACATATGACAATCAAGTGGTAAAAGAGGAGTAGGATGGCAATATCTCTTTAAATAGGACCCTGGGGGAAGGGTAACGACTGATGATTCTGAAGTAAAAATCCTTGAGAGAAGAGGGAGAACGAAGACAAAAAAAAGGAACCCCCTTGCATTGTAAAAGGAGGTCTGCGGCCAAGAAGGGAGACATTTTGACAACTTAATCATCTAGTGTTAAAGAAGTTATCTTGCTTTGAAGAGGGGTTGACCTTGCGTTGGAAACGAATCCAACATTTAAGGAGAACGTGGTGTTGAAAAGAGATGATGCATTCAAGGTGACCTTGCGTTCAAGAGAAGTTGACGCATCAGAAAAGGAATAAGAGGAGTTAGGCTGCACTTTACAGTAACCATCAACCTTGCGTTGAAGGGCAGGATTGTGACCAGCCAAACTGATAGAAGGAGGCCAGTCTTGCGTTCCAGAGTTAGAACGCTGTGACCAACTAAGCTACCGAGAGTGAAAATAGCTAACTAGTGGACTAGAAGCTGAAACCTTGCGTTAAGGGCTCGGGAAACGAAAATTTGAAAGGAAAAGAGGGAAATTCCTTAAGAGATTTGTGAGTGACTTTATGGTTTGAAATAAGTTAATTTGGATCTTATTCTCTCCTACATGTTTAATGATATCTTTGAAGTATGAGATGAAATGTACTTTTATGTATAAAACTAGCACATTTCTTTTATGTGAGATAGGGATTGATAATGTATTAGATAATGTTCTAAGTCTCATCAAGCTAGTTGCTAGTTAAATGTTCTAAGAATGTTGAGTAATCATGTTTATGGCTAAATTATGATAAATGTATTGTCTGTGCATAAGAATCATTCAAATGGGACCCAATGTTGAAGGACATGAGAAGGCATATGGGCAGCCCTAGTATCTCTTCAAAGCTCTCACCTAAGGATATAAAGATGGTGATTGAGTATCTCCCGGGACCCTAGTACCAAAGGACATGAGAAGGTACATGGGCAGCCCAAGAACAGATGGATTTACAAGAAGAATTAAATGGGTAATTAACGCTGATGTGTTGAGATTACTCCACACAGCTAAGGCTTATTGACATTGAGTGCGTTGAGGTTGCTCCGCCTTAACAAAGGTTCGATGGAAAGATATCCATTTGTGTAATAACAATTAAGTACGAATGTGGTTATTTACAAGTTTATGAAGCATGATCTAGCAGTTCCTATAGACGACTGTAGTTATATTTATTGAGTTGTTTCTTAGTTAGTCACTCACTGAGCATTGTAGCTCAGAATGTTTTTCTGTTGTTTCCTTTCCAGGTAGCAAGCGAGTTCGAGATGCTTTGCCTACACGGAAACCTCGTCTGGGCTGTTCTTGACGGAAATGGTTGGACAGTGAACCTTACAGAAGAGTCAAGGTTGCTGTCTTCACACCTCTTCTCGGGTTGAGAAAGGATAATCCGAAAGGGGGTGTGACAACGCATGGTTCCTTAAATAATTCAACTTCCCGCTACTTTCACCAACACATGGTCTCGGCCAACACTTAACTAAAATTTTGCTCTACTTCTTGGCTACTTCTCGGCTATTCTTCTTCTAGTAACGCATAACCTCAATCGCATTGCTCTCCCCAACACTTGGTTTTACAAGTCAGTGCTTACATCAACTGCCTAGAGGCATAAGCTATAACTTTACCTTCTTGCATCAGTACGCAACCTAACCCCTGACTAGAGGCATCACAATACACGTAGAACTCCTTCTCTATCTCTGGAAGTGCTAAAATAGGTGCTGTCGCTAGTCTCTTCTTTAACTGTTGGAAACTTTGTTCACATTCTTCATTCCATACAAATTTAGTTCCCTTCTTAGTCAAACGAATCAATGGTAATGCTATCTTGGAAAAACCCTGTACAAAACGCTGATAATAACCTGTGAGTCCCAAAAAACTACGAATCTTCGTTACTGTCCTTGGCTGTTCCCATCTGGTAATTGCCTCGGTCTTTTGAGGATCTACTCCAACTCCTGCAGCAATAACAATATGACCCAAAAGCATTACCCATTCCAGCCAAAACTCGCATTTGCTGAATTTTGTATACAATCTCTTTTCTCTCAAAGTCTGCAATACAGTTCTAAGATGTTCTGCATGTTCTTCCTTCCTTCTAGATTACACTAGAATATCATCAATAAATACAATTACAAACTGATCCACGTAAGGATGGAAAATCTTATTCATCAAGTCCATAAACATTGCTGGGGCATTTGTCAGACTAAAAGGCATCACGAGGAATTCATAGTGTCCATACCTCGTTCTAAAAGCTATCTTTTGTACATCTGTCTCTCTGACCTTTAACTGATGATATCCCGATCTTAGGTCTATCTTTGAGAACACTGATGCCCCTCTAAGCTAATCCAACAAATCATCAATACGAGGCAAGGGAT
Organism: Citrullus colocynthis; assembly: GCA_031780015.1. Taxonomy (NCBI): domain Eukaryota; kingdom Viridiplantae; phylum Streptophyta; class Magnoliopsida; order Cucurbitales; family Cucurbitaceae; genus Citrullus; species Citrullus colocynthis. Next base: position 106,556 of record QLSR01000206.1, read on the forward strand.
ATTTGTTGCATATACTGACCTTATTTAACTGACGATAATCAATGCACAGTCTCAAAGTATCGTCCTTTTTCTTCATGAATAACACCGGTGCACCCCACGGGGATACACTCGGTCTAATATACCCCTTATCTATTAGTTCCTGTAACTGCACCTTCGACTCCTTCAGTTCTGATGGTGCCATATGGTATGATGCCTGTGAAATGGGTGTTGTTCCAGGAACTAGATCAATAATGAACTCCACTTCTCTATCAGGTGGTAATCCTGGTAGCTCTTTAAGAAACACATCAAGAAATTTATTCACCACAGGAATATCTTCTGGTCTTAACTTACCAGCCTGTGTATCAACCACGTAAGCAAGGTATGCTGGACAACTCTTGCTTAACAACTTCCTAGCTTTAACTGCAGATATTACACAAGTAGGAAGGAATTTCCTGTCACCCTTGAAAATAACTTCTTTTCCTTCGAATCCTCTAAATACGACTTCCTTCTGGAAACAATCCACAGTGGCTCGATATTTGGATAAGAAATCCATTCCCAATATCACAATAAACTCCTGAATATCTAAGGGTATCAAGTTAGCTATCATAGTCACACCATCAATTTCAACCACACAATCTTTATACACCTTACAAGCCACAAAGACATCTCCAACAGGGGATAAACAAACAGTTCTTCAGGCAAAGATTCTAATGTACTATTTATATTCACAGCAAACATTTTAGCAATAAAAGAATAGGTAGCAGCAGGGTCTATTAAAGCATGAGCAGGAATATGACATATAAAGTGTACCAATAACCACATTAGGAGCATCATCAGCCTCTTGCTGAGTCATAGCAAAGACTTTTCCTCGCTGTCTTGGTCGCCTTATAGCTCCCTTCTGTCTTGATCCACTAGTTCCCTCATCAGCAATTCCTATAGGTCTTTGTGGTTGACTAGCTATAAAAGAACCAGTTCTCTGTTCAGCTTTAAATTCTTGCATCAACTGAGGATATTCTCGTTTATAGTGACCCGCTTGTCCACAATGATAACATACGTTCCTTACACTGTCCCCAATGATACTTTCCGCAGGTGGGACATCTAGCTGTGGACTCTTCATGTTGTCCACTTCGAGAACCTTCCACTGACTGAGCTGGACCACTAGAACTCCTTGGTTTTTGCTTCCGTGTACCCCCTCCAGTACCTCCTTTGGAAGTACCCTGTCCACTCGATCTGGCCTTGAAATTTCCTCCACTAAATATACCTGGTACAAACCTCCTACCTGACTGTCCCGCAGTAATACTACAGGTGTGGATTGCCCGTCTACCTCTAGCTGATTCGCGTTCCATCCCTTTTTCCATCAAACTTCTTTCAACTCGCATAGCTGACTCTAATAATTCGGAGAAGTCTGCCCATTAAGCACTAGCAGTCACAGGGGTACGTATTTCCTCCCGTAAACCTTCTTCAAATCTCTTACACCTGTCAACCTCATCAACAACAATAGCCGTGGCATATTTGGACAATTCAATATATTTCTTTTCGTATTCTGCCACTGACATCGATCCCTATACTAACCTCAGAAACTCATTCCGTTTGGCATCTCGAAATGATCTTGGGCAATATTTCTATTGGAATGCCTTCTTAAACTCATTCCAGTGTATTTCTTCTATATCCTCTTTTTTGCTTTCTACAATTCTCCACCAATCTTCTGCCCCTTTTTAGAGCAAAAACACTGCCAATTCCACTTTTCTGTCATCAGGGCATCTCATCACACGATAGCATTTCTCAAGTAGATTCAACCACGCCTCTGCCTCTGTTGGATCAACAATGCCTTCAAAAGTAGTGGCAACCAAAGCCTTCAATCTTTCTATGCTGTATTTCTTTTCTGGATCTGATTCCACTAATCCAATGCTTGCAGCCAATCTTTTAGCAATTCTAGTAAATATCCTAGTAGCTTAAGGAGTTCCGGTTGCTGATTGCCTCGCTCGCCTGCTTTGAGGTGGCATGTTTCCTATATGACAACACAATATTACTATTGGCTAAAATTACATGTTCCTACACTACAATGCATGATCCTATTCCCAAGACTCTTTTGCTCTGACACTAACTTGTCACACCCCCTCCCAGATTGCCTACATAACCTGAAAGAAGATATGAGGATAGCATACATGTCACACCCCCTCTCTGATTACCTACTTAACCTGAAAGGAGATGAGAAGACAATATACATCACCTCTCTTGTGATGCATATTGCCCCATCTTACATAACTTCCTGCACAAACATTCCATACGTATACATTCATAGAATTCAGCCATATTAACGCATGATCATAAAATAATAATCCTTCCTGTACATAGTACACTTTTATAGCATACTCTCTCATAACCCACTTATAAACAACTAAATCTACATGCCACTAGGGTTAAGTTATTTACACCTACAACAACGAGAAAATAAACTGTTTTTGGAAACTGGAAGCTTAAGTAGGGTGAGTTGGATTAGACAATGCACCAGGAACGTCCTTGCTACCTGGGAGGAAAAGAAAACAATGAAAAACGTGAGCTAAAAGCCCCGTGAGTGACTAATTTTGTAAAACTATCTTTTGTTCGAAAAACAGGCATGTTAAAATCATAATAATGCCATGAACGTAAACGTGATTCAAATAATCATTTCTGTAAAATCATAATTTCAACAACATAAACAAATCACATATATTCATGCCAAAATGATCGTATACGAAAAACAGTTCGTTATCAAAACTTTCCCTTAGTCAGGGCAGAGCAAGACTCAACGCACCCGACATCGAAAACAAGTAAGGCTCGATGCAGAGCAAAACTCAATGCACCAGCATATAATCTCTATGTGCACATAGGACTATGGTGGGTTGCCCAAGTACCTTCTCTATGTCCTTCAGTACTGGGTCCCGGGGAAACCCACATGCCTTCTCATATCCTTCAGCATTGAGCCTCCTCTAAAACATTTTAGGAACCGATATTATACATAAATAGTTCACATGAAAACCTTTCATGAAAATCAGGTATATCACTATAAACAACATTTCACAACATGCCATTCAGCGTCTTATAGAAAACGTATAAAACGTGCCTTATGAACAATATCATTAAACATCATGCTTTTCAAGAAAACAATTCATCTCAAAGCCATATTTCATAAGAAAAACCAAACTAAACATTTTCAATAAATTCATTTTCAAAGAAAGAAAAGTGTCACTCACAACTTGTGCTTAGGCCCTGAGCGGATTATATGCCTTTCCGAGCTCTTCTTGGCCTGTAAATACACATTCCTCACGTTACGTTTTCCTTAAACTTCCTTTACATGATCATTAAACGTGCATACTTAAACTCTAATCATGATTCACCACCGAGACTCCCTTTCTTTCCTAAAATACACATAATAAGCGAGATTCTATGTCACTAGCAATATTACCAACGAGATTTCACCTTATTAGTGAGTTTACTAATGAAATTACACAACAGGTCACGGCACTAGCAACACCGCATGAGCGATACCAGCGACACTACCTGATGAGCGATACTGAGCGAGAGCTAGCGAGATTTGTGAGAGAAAATCCTTCTTTACATGATCAGTGATACCAGTGTCGCTACTCATGCTCCAATTCTCAGCGTTACCTGCTTCCAAACGGCACCCAACAACAGAGTTTCCTCTTTTCCTGTTTGTTCTCATTTCTGTCAATTCAAAGTCATATTTTCAGCAAGATTTAGAACTTCTTTCCTTCTACAAACTTGTAGAGAAACATGTGTTCTAGCTTATCTCAAAATTTCGTGGCTTAACTCGTCCTGATTCGTCAGATATTGCAAGTTTTCTCCACACTGCTCCAGATTGCACAGAAATTTCGTATCAGTAACTTCCAGCTAAAAGTTTGCATGTTTCTAATCCATTTCAACTCAAGCATCCTTCATAAACGTTGTTCAAAATTGAGTTAACTTACTAACCTTAAAATTTTAGCCCAAAATTCAGTCTCTTCAGCTCGATATTCACCAAACACCAGACCTGGTTTGAGCTACGCGACAGCAGATGAAACTTCTGTTTCAGCTTCAGTTTTACCATGAAATCTTCCAAAACCTTGCACGAAATTGCCCTAGAACTCTTCTTCAACCTCTCCACGATGTGCAGCTGAAAAATAGCATAAAATAGAGTTCGAAAATGAGTAGAATAAAGTCGACAAAATTTCTGTCCAAAGAAAGTTATAACCAACGCATCCAACCTTATCCTTTCTTCTTCTTTTTCTTTTTTCCTTTTCTTCTCTCTTTTTTTTCTTATTTTGTCTTCTTCCCCTTTTTGGTTTTTCCTTTTTTTTTTTTTAATTTACAATATGAGATTATTAATACTAGTTCGCTTAAAGCTTTTGAACGTGCTTACCAATTAGGTGCTTACACCAAGCATGCTTCATCACGGAGACTCAATTCTCCCAAAATAATTCATAATGAGCGAGATTACTAGCGAGAGTGACCTACAAATATACAACAATAGCGAGACCATAATAAGCGAGACTAGCGAGATTCACCTTGAGTAGCGATATCTAGCGACACTCAGCAAGATTTGAGAGACGCATAGCTCTCTGTGTTTCCAGCGACACTCGTTTCGCTGCTCACTCTCCAATTTTTCAGCGACACTACAATACCAGCGGCACCCGACAGCCACAGTTTCTTCCTTTCCTTTTGTTCTCACTTCTACCTGATAAAAATCGCATTTCCAACCAAATTCATAACTTCTTCCCTTCTATAAACTTGTAAAGGAATAGCTTCTCTAACTTACCTCAAAATTTTCAGAGTATGATTCTTCTCCGTTTGAGAGATATTCTCAAATAACCCCCAATTGCTCTCAATTACCTAGCGAATCAATAGCAATTACTTCCACCTACAATTTTACATGTCTTTCCTCAATTTAACTCGAACATCCTTCATAAAAATTATTAGAATTTGAGATAACTTACTAACCTCAAAACTTCAGTCCTATCTTCAACTTCCTCAGCTCACACTTCTCTAAACACTCAACCATGCTCGAATTTCACAACCTCAATCAAACTTCCTGTTCCAACTTTAGTTACACCACCAAAATGAATAGAATTCCACTCGAATTCAACATGAACATCTTCTTCTACCTTCTCTCATTGTTTGTCTGAAAAATGGAACCAACTCGAGCTCTGGGAAGTGTTTAAAATGATTAAATATTTAGCCCACTCTATATATGCTGCCGACTTAAGCTCCACTTGTATACCTTTTTAAAATAAATTAGCCGGCGTAGACTCTGTCACCAACACACCAACGCATAGCAACCCTCGACGCAACCTACCTCCAACGCCCACAGCAACCATCTGCACACAACTGCCTTCAACGCATGGCAACAACCTTTAACGCATAACTGCAGTCCAACGCATACAGCTACCCTCCAACACATAGTAACCTTACCAACGCATGGTAGGTCAAGTACAACTTTTCCCGGCCAGTTCCAACTTTCCTTCCAACACGTGTGACACCTTCAGCGTAGGGTGACACCTTCAATGCATAGTAATTTTTCATGGTGACACCTTCAACGTATAGTAACCTTATCAAAATCTAACAACTCTTCAGCCTTACCAACACATAGCTGTGGAAAACACTTAACAATTTTTGCTCATTCACTCTCGGCCACCACTCCTCTTTTCAACGCATAACACATGACTTCTTAGCTTGCCTTCTCCTAAGACTCAGCATGTTTTACAAGTTAGGGCTTACAAGCATCTTCCTCCATGTCTATCACATAGTCCACCGGGAAGATAATTTGCCCATCGTGACCAATACGTCTTGTACAATGCTGTAGGGACACACAAATGATCGGTCGACCAAAAGCAAGGATATGGTAGTTGGTTGCACCTCTCTACTATTGAGCTTCCTGAACATGGATAAGGCATTAATTTAATGGAAGCTCCAAGATCACAAAGTGCTTTAGTAACCGAATTATTGTCTAAATGACAAGGGATAGGATAAACTCCCTGGATCTTTTAATTTTGGAGGCAATTTCCTTTGTAGTGTCGTGCTACATTCTTCGGTTAGTGCAACTATTTCGTAATCTCCATACTTCTTCTTCTTATACAACACCTCCTTCATGAACTTGGCATACTTAGGCATTTGTTCTAATGCCTCTGTAAACGGAAGGTTGTCCTTGATTTTGACTCTTTGCAAAGTCAAACATTATGTCCTCTAATGATGATGTCTTTGCATTTCCCGCTCCATTGAATCCTTGAGGTGCTTGCAACATTTTCTTGTTGCTAGAATATGAGAAGTTCTCATGATTCCTCAAGTTGGGATGATAGTGAGTTGGGAGTGGTTGTCGACCTCGGTATTGTCCTCTATCCACATAATTGGCCACCTCTAACTCACTTGGCTCTTGTTGATTTGCCATGGCCGCAAAGGAAACTATGGATGGTGGATTTTCTTGGGCTTAGCTTCCTTGGGACAATTTAGATAAAACATTAATGAGAGAAGCTAATTGAGCTTTTAGAGAACTTACCTCATCCATCTCATACTGTCTAGTGGCTTTTGAAATGATTAGAGAAGACCATTCACATGGCCAATTGTACGATGTAGTGCCAAGTCTTCTAGTATGGTATAGGCCTCTTGAACATTCTTGGAAAAGATTGACCCTTCGGCGGTTGCATCTAGGATGGATTTCGTTGAACTTGCCAATCCATTGTAAAAGAGTTGAATTTGCAACCAATCTGGGTAACCATGTCGAGGGCATCTTCTCAAAAGATCCTTGTACCTCTCCCAAGCCTCATAAAGTTGTTCATCCTCTAGTTGGCGAAATGTTTCTATTTCCATTCTTAGCCTTTGAGATTTAGCTGGTGGAAAGTATTTTTTCAAGAAAGCTTGAGCTAAGATCTCCCATGTAGTGATACTATCCGGAGGTACGGTTTCCAACCAATCCTTTGCTCGGTCCTGTAAAGAGAAAGGAAAAAGTCTTAGTTTTATAGCATCATTTGAAAGGCCATTCATCTTTACCATCTCGCATATCTCTAAAAAAGATCGTAAATGCTTGTGAGGATCTTCATTGGTTCTTCCTCTAAAGGCTAGCTCTCTAGCCATTTGGATCAATCCCGGTTTCAACTCAAAGTTATTGACATTGGAGGGCACATTTATTATTTCGAGTTGATTTTCCGGTAATGTCGGTTGGAAGTAGTCTTGAATTGCCTTTGGTATCTTCTTCGCCATCTCCTCGGTTTGATTGTGTAAAGACCTTATTTGTTCTACACGTCCTTTCAATCTCGGGATCAAGAGAAAGGATGTTAGTATTATCACGAGGCATAAACCGACAAAATTATCAACAAAAATAATAATAATTATAATAAAATAAAAAATAATATACACCTCAAATTACAATCTATCAATTCTAATAAATATTAAATAACAAAAACCGTTGTTTGGATCCCCGGCAACGGCGCCAAAATCTTGATGTGCACTTTAGGTGTTAACTGCAAGTGTACGGGTCAAGTTATAATATAAGACGGTGAAGTCTGAATATCATTCTACTGAGGATCCAATTGTGAATGTTAAAGTTACTTAGCTATTATAGAATCAAATCAATTTTATTTGAGGATTCGATATGAAGTTGTGAATTTTGGGAAATATAAACTAAATAGGGAAAGTGAATAAAGTATGAAACACAAGAGTCAATTGAGTTGCATGAGAAAAGGTTGTTTTTGAGATAAAATAACTTGGATTTATGTTTCTAGACTTAAGCATAAGAATTGCAATAAAATCCATGAACCCTAGAATATTACATAAAGAAGTAAACAAGGATTTATTACCTTAGAACTCTCTTTGACTCTTGTGTTTCTTATCTATTTACTTTCCTTTTTAGTATTTGCAAATTCACAACTTCAATTCCAATCCTCAAATAAAATTGATTCGATTCCAGAATAGCTAAGTAACTTAACTTCACAATTGGATCCTCGATGAAACGATATTTGGACTTCACCGTCTTATATTAACTTGACTCGTACAGTTGTGGTTAACACTTAAAGTGGGCATCAAGTTTTTAGCGCCATTGCCGGGGATCCAAAGAACAGTTTTTGTTATTTTAATAAATTGTTTGGAAACCATACTTCTGGATAGTATCACCATATGGGAGATCTTAGCTCAAGCTTTTTTGAACAAATATTTTTCACTGACTAAATCTCAAAGGCTAAGAAAGGAGATTGGAACATTCCGGCAACTTGAGGATGAACAACTATATGAGGCTTGAGAAAGGTATAAGGATCTCTTGAGAAGATGGCCTCAACTCTTCTATAATGGATTACCAAGCTCAACAAAATCTATTCTAGATGCAACTGTCGGAGGCTCAATTTTCTCAAAGAATGCTCAAGAGACCTATACCATACTAGAAGACTTGGTCACTACATCGTACAATTGGCCATGTGAAGGTCTTCTCCAATCATCCCAAAAGCTACCGGAGTATATGAGGTGGATAAGGTAAAATTTCTAAAAGCTCAATTGGCTTCTCTCACTAATGGTTTGTCTAAATTGTCTCAAGAAAGTCAGGCCCAAGCAAGTCCACCATCCATAGCTTCCCTTGCAGCCATGGTAACAGAAAGAATTCGTCGCCCAATTCCATGCCAGATAAATTTTCCTAACTTTACCCACAGTAGTAGCAGTAAGTCGGGTCGAACACAAGGAGCAGTAAGTCGGGTCGAACACAAGGAGCCCTCGAATTTCACAGTTTGAAAGTTTAAAATTCAAGGTAACCAAAGGGGGGGTTTGAGAAACAGTTGATTGCAAGAAAAACTAAATTTCATAAAAATAATTTCAGAAATTAAAAGGAGTTAAAATTCAATCAAAGAAAGCTCTAGCTTGGGTTACGCAGGATTTCCTTTGTTTGATGTTCTTACTCATTGGTTCCTCATTACTAAATTCATTGAAGCTAGCACCTAATCAATTCAATTGGAAAGACCAAAATTGGATTGTCCTAGTCGACAAGTTAGACTTAAGGCAAATCGATGAAAGGCATACGTAATTTGACTTAACCTAACTGCATTAAGTTCAAAGGAAAATTAGGCAGAACATTCAACTGGAAAGACCTAGATTGAATGTCCTATCGATTTAATCCTAGGTTGATTAGAACAATGCACATCACCAATTAAATTTGCAAGTTAACCTAACCTATTGCTTCTTATGATTGACATACAACAAATTGTCACGAATTGTAATATAATGAAAGCAATAATCAAAATGAACACCAGCGTTACAATTTGAACGTAATTCTTAAATACTTTGAATTAAATTATGCATACACTAATTAAGTTCAAAACCTCTAAAGAACGTCAATTACAAGGAAAATCCCTAATACCCAAGCTAGAAAAATGTTACCTTAACTAATAATCGGCATACCGATTATTGCATTCAAGTTCCTAGGTATGAAAAGAAGAAAAGAGGAGAAAATGGAGCCAAAAGTTGGCTGGTGGGGTGATCTCTCGACCTAAAAGTCGAGAGATCATTATATAAGTATCGTTGGAGCGTCGCGGCATCGACACTAATTGGTATGAATTTTCCTTTCGAAGCGCCGCGACGCTTGCTGCGTTTCGCCAGCAGAAACCCTCAGGAAAAAGCATCGTAGTTGTGCCATGACTTCAGGGGCATTTTGTCATTTTGGAGTTCTATTTCCTAGTTGATGTTGTGGAACTCCTTTTCGGTTTGTTTTAGCCTGGTTTTGTTGCTAACACCTCGGTCTACCTGTTCAATGCTCGAAACCTACAAAATAACATAATAGACACATTAAATAACACAACAATCCTGAGTTAAGTTAAGGAAGATAGCACATAAATGTGCTATCTAATAGCAACGATTCTAAGGTTGAAGGGCAGTCCAAGAAAAAATTGAAGGGATGTTTTAGGTGTGGCAAGCAAGGACACATCAAACGTGATTGTTGGGTGAAGGTAGTGTGTCATCCTTGTGGGAAATCTGGTCATATTAGACCAAATTGTTGTGTGGATCTCAAAGAAACAAAAGCAAATGTTGTACAAAAAAACAACAAACCTAAAAAAACTGATAGCACCTAAAATGTGCTATCTTCCTCAAGTTAACTCGGGATCGTTGTGCTATTTAATGTGTCTATTATGTTATTTTGTAGGTTTCGAGCACTTAACAGGTAGAACAGGGTGTTAGCAACAAAACAGTGCTACAACAAACCAAAAAGGAGTTCCACGGCATCAACCAGGAAATAAAACTCCAAAATGATAAAAATGCCCTTCAAGCCACGTCGCCACAGCGCTGCCTAGGAACAGCTGCGATGCTTTTTCCCGAGGAGTTCTGCTGGCGAAGCGCAGCAGGAACCGTGGTGCTCTGAAAATGTTATATGGCCTAATTCGAGTCAACGCCGCAATGCTGCTGTCCCACCCCCTCTCTGATTACCTACTTAACCTGAAAGGAGATGTGAAGACAATATACATCACCCCTCTTGTGACGCATATTGCCCCATCTTACATAACTTCTTGCACAAACATTCCATACGTATACATTCATAGAATTCAGCCATATTAAAACATGATCATAAAATAGTAATCCTTCCTGTACACAGTACACTTTTATAACATACTCTCTCATAACCCACTTATAAACAACTAAATCTACATGCCACCAGGGTTAAGTTATTTACACGTACAACAACGAGAAAATAAACTGTTTTTGGAAACTCGAAGCTTAAGTAGGGCAAGTTGGAGTAGGCAATGCACCAGGAACGTCCTTGCTACTTGGGAGGAAAAGAAAACAATGAAAAATGTAAGCTAAAAGCCCCGTGAGTGACTAATTTCGTAAAACTATCTTTTGTTCGAAAAACAAGCATGTTAAAATCATAATAACGCCATAAACGTAAACGTGATTCAAATAATCATTTCTGTAAAATCATAATTTCAACAACATAAACAAATCACATATGTTCATGCCAAAATGATCGTATACGAAAAACAGTTCGTTCTCAAAACTTTCCCTTAGTCAGGGAGGAGCAAGACTCAACGCACCTGACGTCGAAAACAAGTAAGGCTCGATCCGGAGCAAAACTCAACGCACTAGCATATAACCTCTATGTGCACATAGGACTATGGCGGGTTGCCTAAGTACCTTCTACAAGTCCTTCAGTACTGGGTCCCGGGGAAACTCACATGCCTTCTCATGTCCTTCAGCATTGAGTCTCCTCTAAAACATTTCAGGAATCAATATTATACGTAAATAGTTCACATGAAAACCTTTCATGAAAATCAGGTATATCACGATAAACAACATTTCACAACATGCCACTCAACGTCTTATAGAAAACGTATAAAACATGCCTTATGAACAATATCATCAAATATCATGCTTTTCAAGAAAACAGTTCATCTCAAGCCATATTTCATAAGAAAAACCAAACTAAACATTTTCAATAAATTCGTTTTCAAAGAAAGAAAAGTGTCACTCACAACTTGTGCTTAGGCCCTGAGCGGATTATACGCCTTTCCGAGCTCTTCTTGGCCTGTAAATACACATTCCTCATGTTATGTTTTCCTTAAACTTCCTTTACATGATCATTAAACGTGCATACTTAAACCCTAATCATGATTCACCACCGAAACTTTCTTTCTTTCCTAAAATACACATAATAAGCGAGATTCTATGTCACTAGCGAGATTACCAACGAAATTTCACCTTACTAGCGAGTTTACTAACGAAATTACACAATAGGTCACAGCACAAGCAACACCAGCATGAGCGATACCAGCGACAGTACCTGATGAGCGATACTTAGCAAGAGCCAGCGATATTTGTGAGAGAAAATCCTCCTTTACACGACCAGCGACACCAGTGTCGCTACTCCCGCTCCAATTCTCAGCGTTACCTGCTTCCAAACGGCATCCGATAGCAGAGTTTCCTCCTTTCCTGTTTGTTCTCAATTCTATCAATTAAAATCACATTTCCAGCCAGATTTAGAACTTATTTCCTTCTACAAACTTGTAGAGAAATATGTTTTCTAGCTTACCTCAAAATTTCATGGCTTAACTCGTCCTGGTTCGTCAGATATTGCAAGTTTTCTCCGTGCTGCTCCAGATTGCACAGAAATTTCGTATCAGTAACTTCCAGCTAAACGTTTACATGTTTCTAATCCATTTCAACTCAAGAATCCTTCATAAAAGTTGTTCAAAATTGAGTTAATTTACTAACCTTAAAATTTTAGCCCAAAATTCAATCTCTTCAGCTCGATATTCACCAAACACCAGACCTGGTTCGAGCTGCGCGACAGCAGATGAAGCTTCTCTTTCAGCTTCAGTTTTACCAAGAAATCTTCCAAAACCTTGCACGAAATTGCCCTAGAACTCTTCTTCAAACTCTCCATGACGTGCAGCTGAAAAATAGCATAAAAGTTCGTTTGGAAATGAGTAGAATGAAGTCGGCAAGATTTTATATCCTATGAAAGGTTAAAAACCGACTTCCCAACCTTATCCTTTCTTCTCTTTTTCTTCTTTTAATTTCCTTTTTCTTTTGTCTTCTTCCCCTTTCTGGTTTTTCCTCTTTCTTTCTTTTTTTTTTTTTATAATATGAAATTATTAATACTAATTCGACTAAAGCTTTTGAACGTGCTTACCAATTAGGTGCTTACAGCTGCGATAGTTTTTATAAAAGGAAATCTTCGGCTTCTATCTTAAAAAAAAAAGCCCGACCAGCTGACTTTTGGCTCGATTCTCTCCTCTTTTCTTCTTTTCATACCTAGGAACTTGAACCTAATAATCGGTAGGCTAAGCTAATGTTTTTCTAGTTTGGGTATTAGGCTTTTCCCTTGTAATTGATGTTATTTTGAGGTTTTGAACTTAATTCAAGTGTATGCATGATTTAATTCTGATTTTTTAACAATTACGGTCAATTTGTAACGCTGGTATTTAATTTTATTATTGCTTTGATTGTATTATAATTCGGGACAATTTGTTGTATATCAATCATAGGAAGTAATAGGTTAGGTTAGCTTGCAAATCTAATTGGTGATGCGCATTGTTCTAATCAAGGATTAAACCAATAGAACATTTAATCTTGGCCTTTCCAATTAGATGTTCGGCCTAATTTTTTCTTGAACTTAATGAGGTTAGGTTTAGTCAAATTTTGCATGTTTTTCATCGATTTGCCTTAAATCTAAGTTGTCAACTAGGACAGTTCAATTCTGGTCTTTCTAATTGAATTATTTAAGTGCTAGCTACAATGAATTTAGTAATGACGAACCAATGATTCGAACAAAGGAAATCCCGCGTAACTCAAGCTAGAGCTTCTTCAATTGAATTTTAGCTCTTTTTAGTTCGCACAATTTACTTTCATGCAATTTAAGTTTCTTGCAATCAACTGTTTTTGAAACCCCCCTTGGTTACTTGAACTGAAAACTTTCAACTGTGAAATTCAAGGCTCCCTGTGTTCGACCCGATTTGCCACTACTACTGTGGGTAAGTTAGAAAAATTTATTTGGCACGAAATTGGGCAACAAATTCCGTCCGTCACTATCACATGGCAAATCAACGAGAGCCAAGTGAGTTGGAGGTAACCAATTATGTTGATAGAGGACAAAACCACTGGTGGAGAAGTGCAACCAACTACCATATGCTTGCTTATGACCGATAGATCATTTGTTCGTCCCTACAGCATTGTGGGGGACGTATTGGTCAAGGTGGAAAAGTTTATCTTCCTGACGGACTTTGTGATAGTAGACATGGAGGAAGATGCTAAAGTCCCCATAATTCTTAGGAGACCTTTCTTGGCCACTAGAAGGGCCCTCATTGATGTGCAAGATGGAAAACTCACATTGCGCCTCAACGATGAGGAGGTAACATTCGAGATCTATAAAGCCCTTAAACATCCGGATGTGAAAAGGTATGAGTATCAATTGAGTTTCATGAGAAAATGTTGTTTTTTAGAGAAAATAACTTAGAATTAAGTCAAGTTTCTAGACTTAAGAATATGAATTACAATGAATTCTGTGAACCCTAGAATATTGCATGATGAATTAAACAAGGATTCATTACCCTAAAACTCTCTTTGACTCTTGTGTTTCTTATTTTATTGCTTTCCTTATTTAGTTTTATTTCTTAAAACACAACTTCAATTCCAATCCTCAAATAAAATTGATTCAAGTCTAGAATAGCTAAGTAACTTAAACCTTCACAATTGAATCCTCAGTTGAACGATATTCGGACTTTACCATCTTATATTATAACTTGACCCATACACTTGCAATTAACACTTAAAGTGCGCATGATTTTGCTGACATAGTTCACTATCTTGCAGGAGGACATTTGCCACCTGATATGAACTCTTAACAAAAGAAGAGATTTTTGCATAATGTTAAGTCTTACCATTGGGAGGACCCTCTTCTCTGTAAGGTTTGTGCTGATAGTATGATAAGGAAGTGTGTGCCTCAAAAAGATGTGGTAAGTATCTTAAATTCATGTCATGCCTCCCCGTAAGAAGGTCACTTTGAACCCAATAGAACTGCATCTAAGATACTTCAGTTAGCTTTTTATTGGCCCTCTCTTTTTGGAACTATTACACCTTTGTAAAATCATGTGATAGGTGCGAATGTACTGGCAATATTTCTAGACAACATGAGCTTTCAATGAAACATATCTTGGAAGTGAAGCTCTTTGATGTCTGAGGTATTGACTTTATGGGGCCTTTTCCTATGTCTTCTGATGGCCGCCTTTATATTCTAGTTGTAGTTGATTATGTATCTAAGTGGGTAGAAGTCATAGCTACTAGGATCAATGATGCTCGCACTATTTTAAAATTCTTGCATAAAAATATCTTCACAAGTTTTGGTATATCTAGAGCTATTATTAGAGATGAGGGTTCTCACTTTTGCAATAAATTGTGTGAATCCATGATGCAGAAATATAATGTTAATCATAAAATTGCTACAGCTTATCATCCTCAAACTAATGGTCTTGCTAAGTTATCTAATAGGGAAATCAAGCAAGTTTTGGAAAACCATCAAGACCAATAGGAAGGATTGGGCCCTTATGTAAGCCTCACACTTAGCTTTGGAAGTTAAATATCTAAAAAGAATGATTATGGAAGATGACAAGCTGAAGGAAGTAAGTGAAGAGTGGCTGAGAGCCTTAAGGTATGAGTTGTTAAGTGTTGAAGGTGTGCCTATGCGTTAGTTGATTGAAGCAAGAGTTCATGAGAGTGAGCTTGGGTAATAACTGAAAATAGTGAAGAAATTGTGTAGCCGAGCCAAAGCATGAAAGTTGAAGTGTTGGCTTATTGAAGGATGCGTCCAACTTGTTATGCGTTGATGAGGTTGTTGGACCAGCAGCTATGCATTGATGGAGATTCGGTAGGGAGATTGCGTTGGCGTTAGTGAAGTATGCGTTCAACGATGCTATGGTTCAGACGCATGGTGCGATGCGTCCAAGCTAGCGTCCAGACTTGCGATGCGTCCAAGCTTGCTTGGCGTTCAAGCCAGTATCCAAGTATGTTATCGGTTGCGTTATTCTGTTTGGCGAGAAATAAAATAAAATAAAAATAAAAGAGAAAGTGGAGATAAGTTGGCAGTTTGTTTAAATGTGTTAAGCTAAGTTTTCAAGCATTTTCTCCGTCTCAAAAGCTCCAATTGATCCCATATTTCAGTTGAGCGACGAAGAGAGGTAGAGGAAGGAGTCTAGGGCAAACTCGTGCAGAAGTCTAATCGATCTTGTAGTGTAATTGGAGCTAGAACAGAAAGGTTGATTGCTGTCATGAAATCTGAACAACGTTTGGTATTTGGGGAATAGCTTTCTGTGGAGATCGAGTTTAGGGCTGAGAATTTGAGGTCGGTAAGTTAACTCAATTCTTAGCAACTTTTATGAAGGATGTTTGAACTGAATTTGAAGGGAAATATGTAAAATTTATGGTGAAGGTGACTGATACAAATTTGCTAAGCAATTTGGAGCAGCTCGAAGTTATTTGTGAACATCTATCAAATGAAGGAGAGTTATGTTATGAAATTTTGAGGTAAGCTAGGAAATACATTTCTTTACAAGTTTATAGAAGGGAAGAAGTTCTAAATTTGGCTGGAAATACACTTTGTAACAGATAGAAGTGAGAATAAGAGGGAAGGCAGAAGCTGTGGAAGATAAGTATCGCTGAACTGCAAATAACGCTAAGAGTTTAAGCGTGAGAAGCGAGACGGGGAACGCAGGTGTCTCTAAAAGCCTTGTGTCTCACAATTCTCGCTATGTATCGCTGGGTCTCGCTGATCAAGTGAGTGTCGTTAGTCTTGCTCACCCCGATATCTCTAGTGCCGTGTAGTGTAGTCTAGTCTCGCTAGTGGTCTCGCTAGCAAAGTTGAATCTCGCTCATTAAGGTTTATTGATCAAATATGAATGGTTATGGAAAGGAAGTTTAGGAAAGTCTAACCCGAGAAATGTGTATTTTCAGGCCAGGAAGAACTAGGAAAGACGTATAATCTGCTCAGGGCCTAGGACAAGTAGTGAGTGACACTTTTCTTCTTAAAAATGTTTTCATTGAGATGGTGTAGCTCAGATATTTTATGATGATTTGAAAGCATGATATTATGTTTGAAACTTATGAGTTTTATGTGCATAGCGTGAATTTATGAAAAGCATGTTGTTTATTGATTAATGAAGTTATGAAAAGCATGCTGACGATAATATATGATTTTATGAAAGGTTTGGAAAATGTGAAACTTATGAATTTATAATATGATGTTTTCAAAACATTGATGCGCACTTTGAGTGTTAACCGCAAGTGTACGGGTCAAGTTATAATATAAGACGGTTAAGTCCGAATATCGTTCCACTGGAGATCCAATTGTGAAGGTTTAAGTTACTTAGCTATTCTAGAGTTGAATCAATTTTATTTGAGGATTGAATTTGAAAATTATGAGTTATGGAAAATATAAATCAAATAAGGAAAGTATTAAAGTGAGAAACACAAGAGTCAAAGAGAGTTCTAGGGTAATGAATCCTTGTTTATTTCATCATGCAATATTATAGATTTCATGGATTTTATTGTCATTCATATGCCTAAGTCTAGAAACTTAATTCCAAGTTATTTTCTCTCAAAAACAACCCTTTCTTATGCAACTCGATTGATTATTAATCTCTTAAAACCAATACAAAATTACATGGCATTAAAAATAGTCTTTAACAACTTCTATTGTCAACCTAACTACTCTCGTGATAGATTAACAACAATTCATTGTTATGGATCAAGTTAAACATACAATCTCTCAATCATACATCTAACCTAACATGTGAAGATGGCCAATCCACAAGAATTAAACACAATAACAATGAAAAGCATAATCATTCCAACAAAACCATGAAAGTCTACAAGATCAATATAATTTCATAAACAAATCATCAAAACCCTAAAACTAAAGAGTTTAGCCACCCATAGCTTGAAGCAACATGTTTGAGCAAAATAAACAAAGAAAGAGTGTAAAGAAAAGGGAAACTCTACTGAAAAGAGGCTCTTGATTGAGGTAGCACCGTCACGATCTCTTTGGCTCTCATGTCGAAATTCGAAGGGCACCACGACTATCTCGTACTTTTTTCCTCTTCCTTGCAACTAACTCACTCTTTAAACTCTCACTCAATTCTCTCCTTTTTGTGCCTCTTTAGGTCTGCACTTCCTTGATTTGATTTTGATGCCTAGGGCTGCTGGAAACCCCCAAATTTATAGAGTTTGGCCGCCCAAAAATTTACCAAAAATAACAATTTTTCATTTAAGGAAAACTGGCGCCGCGACGCTGGTCTATAGCGCCGCGACGCTATTGAAAATTCTGGGACAGCGCCGCGACGCTGTTGGAGAGCGCCGCGGCGCTAGGGCTGCGATCAAAAAAGCTAGCTCTCGGGTTTTAGCTCCGCGGCAGCGCCGTTCAAGCGCCGCGGCGCTGCCCCAATTTCTGCCATTTTGGGTTTTTCAGCTATTTTTCGCGGTATTCTTGCTCGGTTTTGATCTTTTAGTCTTTTCTTCTAATTTTCCTCATTTTAACCTGAAAACCACTAGCAAACAAGTGAAATCTAATATAAACTCCCTTAATTTGAGAGAATAGAAAGCACTTTTCAAGTGCTTATCAAACATGTTGAGTATTTGTAAAATCTTTGAAATGGCACCCAAAGCCCAAGGACTTGGAGAAGGCCAATTGGTAGCCTGAGTATCGAAAAGGTACCGACGCTGAAGGACTTGAAGAAGGCGAATGGTAACCTGGATATAGAAATGGGACCCCAATACTCAAGGACTTGGAGAAGGCATAAAGGCAGCCTGGGATAGGCGAATGGTAACCTAGATATAGAAATGAGACCCCAATGCTGAAGGACTCGGAGAAGGCATATGGGCAGCTCGATTATGGTACCTAAGTGTATATTGAGGAACGTACGACGCTGATGTGTTAAGATTACTCCACACAGCTAAGGATAATCAACGTTGAGTAGCATTGAGCTCCGCTCCGCCTCAACTAAGGAAAATGAATTGAAATCAACGAATCTTTCTTTAGTATCTTTCCCTGAAATGAGCATGATTTGTATAACTATGATTTATATTGAGATTTTATACACTTTGAGTTTAAATGCTTTTACTATGACAGTTTTCGAGCCAAAGAGATTTTACGAAACTAGCCACTCACTGGGCAAAATAGCTCATGTTTTCCTTATTTTCCGTTTTTCAGGTAGCGAGCAAGTCCAGGGTGCTTAGCCTACGCAAGATCTCGTCTGGGTCTACCAACGGTCTTTAGTATTCTGAAAAATTGTAAATATTCGAACTAGTTCATGTGTTGTACATATAGAGAGTGTAAAGGGAATTATTGTATAATCATGCTTTCATATGACTGAATGAAAAGGATGTGCATTTGCCAGGTTAACTGTGGTATATATTGAAATAGTTTATGGTTATAACTGTCTATTAGAAAATTGCAGAGTTTATGGTTGATAGTGGATGTTGTAAGAGGGTCGGTGTCTGCTGCCATTACATTTCTTCCTGGGTTAGGAGGACACCTGGGAGGGGGTGTGACACCTTAAGCTCGATGATGCATTGTGGGCCTAATGTACAACTTTCAATATCCCAATTGGTACTTCACCGTACAAGTTGGTGTTTGGAAAGGCTTGTCACTTATTGGTAGAGCTCTAGCATCGAGCTTATGGGCCATTAAGAAGTTGAACATGGATTTTGAGAAGGCTGGTGAGAAACTCCTCTTGGAGCTCAATGAGATGGAGGAGTTCCGCGCTCAAGTCTACAAAGAGGGCACCGCTAGATGGCATGACAAGGAGATCACCTCACGGACTTTTCTTCCTGGACAAAGAGTATTACTTTTCAACTCACGTTTACGTTTGTTTCTAGGAAATCTTAGGACACTATGGTCGGGATCCTTTGTCATTGTAAAGGTGACCCCATATGGAGCCGTGGAATTGCAAAGTGATGATGGGACAATTTTCAAAGTAAATGGTTAACGTTTGAAGTATTACATCAGCGATGAAGAACGCCGAATTGAGAACCTTGCTTTCATTGAATGATCCATTAGTTAGGTCTAGCTAAAGACCTTAAACCAAGCGCTATTGGGAGGCAACCCAATTTTATTTTTCTTTTTATGTTATTTTTAATAAATCTTTGGGTCACTCATGCTTTTTTATTTTTTAGGATCTTAGTTCATCACACAATGTACTCCTTACACCAAGCCTGTTTGGTGCTTCCCGCTTGGTCCCAGGCTTGTTCTTTCTTGTTAAATGCTCTTATGCATTGGGGACAATGCATGATCTTAAGTTTGGGTGGGAGGTGGCACTTGTACTTTTGTGTGTTTTCTTATCCTTCTATGCATGTTTGTGGGTTTTTAATGATCATATGCATGTTAATGAAATTTTGAAAAATTTTGGATTTTTTAAAGATAATGGGAATTTTTTCAGTAGTTGTGTGCTTTGATGTTGATTGCTCATGATGAGATTTGAATTCGCATGATAGATGACGTATTGTGGAAATAGAATAGCATTATCTTTAGTTAAATTCATTTAAGTTCCTCTTAAAATCTCCCATATTCTTGAGCACGTAGCCACTTTAATTTAGAATCTTCATATGAAAAAAGGATTAAGTTGGGTGTATTTAGTTGTCACTCCGAAAGGCCCCACCGGATATAGAGTAAGTGCATTAATCATAAGACAGGCATATCTAACATACTTTTATAGGGAACTGGTTATACTCGCCCTACAATTGGTTTTGGATGTCCACAACCTCTGGAGCCCCAAAGGAACTCTTACCTCTGGTGATCCCGAAGGAACACAAACCTCTGGTGATCCTGAAGGACCACAACCTCTAGTGACCCCGAAAGACCACAACCTCTGGTGAACCCGAAGGAACACAACCTCTAGTGACCCCGAAGGACCACAACCTCTGGTGAACCCGAAGGAACACAACCTCTAGTGACCCCGAAGAACCACAACCTCTGGTGAACATCCAACCGACGTAGGGGAGTTACCACTACCTAGCACACATGACCAATTCAATTCTCACTCCTTTCCTTCCATGAATTCATACATTAACAGCGCTGTTTACAAACATCTCATAATACAAGCATATGCATTTCACATACACCCTTTAAAACATGGGAATTTCATACAGGCATGCTATCTCACATGGGGCTTAGAAATTTTACTCATCATGGCAACTAAACATATGGCGATTTCACATACATCCTTTAAATATGGGAATTTCATACAAGCATGCTATCTCACATGGGGCTTAGAAATTTTACTCATCATGGCAACTAAACATATGGCGGGAAGGCGGTTCAGGTAGTAAGACCACTTACATTGAGACTAGGTGCAAATAGCTAACCAAGCAGCCAATTCTCACAAAATGCTTGAGTTAAAACCCCAAAGTGCAACTAAGCCACAATCTTCTTCCATACTTCAAACAATGAGTCCAACCAAAATGGACCCTTAAACCCGCTTGGACAGCTTGTTTCTGATTCAAAATCCATGGAAGCCTGAATCTAAAATCCAACCTCAATGAGTAACAACAATTAAAATCAATTCACGAAATTACGAGAAAATCAACAATACTTACCCAAATAGTTCTGACCTAACCAAGTCTTGAAATCCTAGCGTAACTCACGAAAAGGGATAATGCCAGAGCAGCTGGGCAACAACTTGCAAACCCATTGACATCCAAGATTGGCTTAAGTATATATATATATACTTCTTTAAATTCTCTTTCCTTTTCCTTTTCCAGAACCCTAAATATATATATTTAAATTTCCATTTTCCTTTGCCTTTTCCTTTTCCTTTTCCCAAAACAAAACACAACTTATTTCATATAATATTCCTCAACCCATCAAATCAAATCTTTTCCAACCACCACTTAATAATTTATTTAACCAAAATATCTTCTAACAAATCAATTCCCCAACTTAAATTCAATTCTAACTTATCCTCATATTTTCTTATATTAATCAAGTTCTTAAATCTCACCCAATTTCTAATTTAAATCCAACTTTTAAATCTCTCCCAAATAAATTCAATTTTCCACTAATTGAATCAAATCCAAATCTTTTTATCACGATTACTTTAAATTGAATTATTTTCTCAACATAATCCAATTAAAGCTTCAAAATTCAAACAACTAACCAAATAATTCAAGAAAATAATTTTTTTAAAAAAACAAATTACTTGAAAATTTGGGATGTCACACATCTGCTCCATCTGTGCAAATATTTCAAATAGCTACCATCGAAAGCCTCCGGAAGCAAGACATTGCAATCGGTGGCTTCAAATTATTCTTTCAACACTTAGCTTTATTTTCTAGACATTCTTGTTTGTATTAAGATAGTGATTTTGAACGACTAACAATTTCTTCAATACAAATTAGATTGCTCCATATTTTCATTTATCTATATCACTCTCATTTTCTATCATGGCTAACTAATTTCCTAGTGGGTTGAGTGGATTAAGCTAACATCTTTTAAGTTCTTGCATAAGTAGCGTTTATCTTGTTTGATGTGTGCTAAATACCTTGCATGAATCTATCGAACAAATCGATTTAAGTAAGAATGATCAATTGCTTAAGAGAGTAAGTGATTAAATATTTCATCTCAAACAAGAAAATAGTTGGCTTGAGAAATAAAGTTAGTCTTTTGTCTAAAAGAAACCCAGCATGTGTCTTAGAGATAAGATAAATGTGGCTTAGAAGCCTCAAGAGGTGATTTCTTAATTTTAGAGTTTCAGATATGTACGTCTTCTTGTGTGTGACTTAAAAAAATGTTAGTGAACTCCCCTCAACTCTACTTTCTCCATTTATTGTTTCATTCCTCAATGTCTATTGTTTGATTGTAGTTGTATTGAACATTTTTCACCAACATCACATTCCACACATTATCATCTTCCACGTCCATCCAATCATCTTCACAGTTGTGTATATTCATTTGTAATTAATCCATCTGTAGAGTTTTCAATGCATTATTTTCAACGTCTCATTTGTATAGAAAAACTACATTAAGTCAACAAGGTCCTAACATATAATTTATTTCAAATCTTCGTGTTCGACCTTGGACTCTCCAAGAACCCTAACAAAACTTGCACTTGGGTTTCTATAGGAAAACATGCGTTTAACTAAAAGATTTTTTAAACTTTTAAGCATGATAAAAGACTAGGTTCACAATTCTTTTAAACTAAATTTCAACGCAACAAATTTTTGGCACCATTACCGGGAACTTGCCAGACTAATATGTGTTTTGAATTTTTGTTGATTTGTATCAAAATCTCAATTGTTGGTGTACAATGCATTTAGCCAAATACGTGTTTGACAATGTATGAGCAAGGACAAACAACAAGCTCATACCTTAACCTAGGGATTGAAAGAACCTTTTGGAAGAAAAACAAAGAGCATCAAAAGAGAAGACATTATACATAGAAAAGAAAATGGCAGATCAACAGAACAACCCAGCAACACATTGGCTCAAGTTCATATTCAAGCACACCCAATTCTTTTGGCACATGATTGAAGGGAATTGAATCCCGATGGAAGCGTGTGATCGTGTTCTTTGATTTATTGGAAGAATTAAAAATACAAAAAGTAAAGAAAATGTTAAGCATCATACCTTTGTCAATTTATAAATCTCGAACCGATAGTCTTCTCCTTGTAGTCTCGCTTTTCCAAGAGATTTTCCTCACTATGACTCTGGCAAGGATTCGATTTGTGGGACCGCTTTTTTGAAAGAATGGGAAGAAGAATTTTCTTAGAATTTTTCTAAGCAAATTGGGAGAATTAGTAGAGGAAGATTTTTAGAGTAATCGTAGAGATTATTCTCTTAAAGAGTATGTTTTATGAAGCCACCCAACGACCCTATTTATAGAACTATATGGGTTACTCCTAATCTTATTAGAATAAATCATCTGTAGAGATTTTAAATCAAATATTTAATAATATCCAATATTAATAAATATTTACCCAAATAATATCTCATATTTAAATGGTTTAAAATATTTAAATCTTATTTAAATCTTTATTTTCTGTAGAATCTTTGTTTTGGATCTCATCCAAATTAAATAATTAATTATTTGAATCCAATTCAAATCAATTATAATTCTCCCACTATTTATTTTCTACAGAATCTTTAACTTGGATCTCATCCAAATTAAATAATCAATAATTTGAATCCAATTCAAATTATTTAATTAATTCTCCCTCTATTTATTTATATGGATTTTATCCAAATAAATAATTAATTGTTTGAATCATATTCAAATAAATTAACTCTTCATATTATAAAGTTATAATTTGAATCACATTCAAATAAAATTTATAATAAATCATGCAATTAATTTTATCCAATACAATTAATATTTTCCTTCATAAATTTGAACATTTCAAATTTTTTCTTTCAACACAGTTGATCTTTGTTGGTTCGTGGTGAGCTAGCAAGGGGACCTTATAGACCTACAAATCAGAAGTTCCAACGATATGAGATTAATCGACTAAACTCATTAACCACATTAATCAATATTCGTTAACTGTGGGTACACTCCACTAAAGACCCATAGCTGCACTCTTCTGACTGCAGATATATTTCTGTGTCTATAGATATAGACCAATGATACCAAATTAGTCCTTCATAAGTGTTTGTATCACAAGTTAGGTCAAATTACAGTTTTACCCCTGTGTTACTTCTAAATCCTTAAGTATTAGTGCACCTCTAATGAACAAACTGTTTATGGTCAACCATTACATAGAAATCCCTTTCAGGCCAGTGAGAGGGTAATGCTCTTTGTTCAATTTCCGGAGACACCACCTAAGGGAACACTTATCTACTTACCCTAAAAATGGGAATGAGTGAATTCCATCTTGTATAATTATGTTCCTAGCTCTCCTCTCGGTCTTGTCCCAAAGATGGTAGGCATATTGAGTCTGTAAATAGCCACTCTCACCCATACAAATCAAAGGACAATCCCTCGTGGATAGGAGTTCATAATATACTCAAGATTAAGACTAAGTTGCCTAGGTCATTCTATTGAAATAGAAACCTAATTAGTCAATGGAGTTACATCTACTAATTACTATTTTGTAGTTCGGTCTTATGCAAACTCATTGCATAAGATACCACCACTCGCATGTCACCTACACGAACGCGTTAGATCGTTGCATTTGTATCAAATACAAAGTGGGACGTATCCATAGTGTCACTAAGATAAGGTATCCAGCCTTATCCCTATACTATAGACCCTTTAGATTGTATTATGAACAGCCTAGGATGTTAGTTTATTGGATTTGGGATTATTAAGACAAAACAAACAAAAACAATAAATAACGCTTATTGAAGTAACACATTAATAACTCTTTATTAATGATTTAATTACGATCAAATTATTACATTTACAATCTACAAGTTTTAAGGCATCAAACTCAACAATGACCACAACAAAAAAAATTAGAGATTACGCATTTCCAAATCTCTACAACTTTTCACCTGGCATTATGCATCTAGTTTTCCAAGGGTTGAGATTTAAGATGAAGCTTGAATGCTTCAAATGCTCCAAACTGCGGAGCAATTTGAAGGAGCACCAGGCAAAGATCCTCACGCCCACCTGAAGAGTTTCATAGAGATCTACAAAATGAACGTAATCCCCAACATCAAAGCAAAAGAAATCAGATTGACATTTTTTTTTTCTCTCTAAGAGATGAGACATGACAGTGGGCATATTCCTTAGAACCATGTGAGATAACAACCTGGGGAAAAATGATAGAAAATTTCATGAAAAAGTATTTCTTGTCGAATGAAAACGAAAAGAGAAGAAGAGACATTACAACTTTTTAGCAGAAAGACAGAGAAACCTTAAGTGATGTCTGGGCAAAGTTTAAAAGACTTGTCAGGAACTGCCCGCATAATTGTTTCCTAGAATGCATTCAGATGGAAATCTTTTATGATGACCTAAATGAAGCCTCTCAAACAGCTACAAATGCTGCTGCTGCTGGTGATTTACTTGATAAAACTTACATTGAGCCGAAGGACATTTTGGATAGGATTCCCAAAAATCATAAAGATGGGGAAGATAATCTTTACAGTAGATCTGGAAGACGAAAAAATAATACTTCGAGAATGCCTGAAAACAACATAGTGCGTTACTGATGCGCACTTTAAGGCTTAACCGCAAATGTACGGGTTAAGTTATAATATAAGACGGTGAAGTCGAAATATCATTCCACTAAGGATCCAATTATGAAGGTTAAAGTTACTTAGCTATTATAGAATCAAATCAATTTTATTTGAGTACGAAGTTGTGATTTTGGAAAAAAAACTAAATAAGAAAAGCAATAAAATAAGAAACACAAGAGTCAAAGGGAGTTCTAGGGTAATGAATCCTTGTTTATTTCATCATGCAATATTCTAGGGTTCATAGATTTTATTGCAATTCTTATGCTTAAGTCAAGAAACATAAATCCAAGTTATTTTCTCTTAAAAACAACATTTTCTCAGGCAACGCAATTGATTACTAATTTCTTGCAACCAATACAAATTACATGGCATTAAGCATAATCTTTAGCAACTTTCATTGTTAACCTAACTATTTTCATGATAGATTAACAATAATTCTTTGTTATAGATTTAGTTAAACATACAATCTTTCAATCATACATCTAACCTAACATTCAAATATGGTCATTCAACAAGAATTTAAGCAGAATAACAAAGAAAAGCATAATCATTATAACAAAATCATGAGGAGGTTACAATATCAATATGAATTCATAAACAACTCATCAAAACCCTAAAACTAAAGAGTTCAGCCGCTCATAGCTTGAAGCAACATGTTCAAACAATATAAATAAAGAAAAAGTGTAAAGAAAGGGAAACTCTACTGAAAAGAGATTCTTGATTGAGGCAGCACTGCCATGATCTCCTGGGCTTTCACATCAGAACTCGAACGCCACTACGACTCTCTCTCAAACTCTTTTCCTCTTCCTTGCAACTAACTCACTCTTTGAACTCTCTTACAAACTTTCACTCAATTATCTCCTTCTTGTCTCTTTTGGTTTGTAGATTGGTGATTAGGGCTGCTAAAAACCCTTTTATTTATAGAGTTGGCTGCCCAAAATGCTGGGGCTGCAGCGCTGGCCAATGACGCCACGACGCTAACAGTTATGGAAAGTTGGTATCGCTGCGCTGCTAGATGGTGTCGCCGTGATGACCATCATGGAAAGCTACCCTCGGTCGCTGTGCCGCAGCATCGCGACAGTGGCACTGTGTTAAGATGACTTCTGTTCTCGGGAAAAAGCGTCGTAGCAGAGCTGTATCGACGCTGCCCTATTTTTTACAGATTTGGCATTTCCTTCATTTTTTCATCGTAATCTGACTTGGTTTTGATCTTTTGGTCTTTACTTTTGATTTTCTTTATTTTGACCTGAAAATCACTAGCAAACAAGAGAAATCTAATATAAACTCCCTTAATTTGAGAGAATAGGAAGCACTTTTCAAGTGCTTTTCAGTTACAAATGCAACTAGCCGCCATGACCAACTTATTGCAAACCTTGATGATAAACCAAGTCAACGCAGGAAATGGCAGCCAAGTGAATGCAGTAAATCAGGTTGCTACAATCGGTTGTGTTGGATGTGGAGAACCACACACATTCGACATGTGTCCATAAAATCCGTAATCAGTATGCTTTGCAGAAATAACCCCTACATCAACACATACGATTCTTGTTGGTGAAACCACCCTAATTTCTCCTTAGAAATGGACCACCAGGTTCCCACCAGGGACATCGAAGACATCCTCAATTGCAAGGCCAACAGCATCAAGTGTCGAGTTTGTCTTCACCCTTCGCTTTACTAAAAGAATACATGTAGAAGAATGATGCATTGCTACAGATGCAAGCATCATCTATCAAAATCTAAAGCATCAAATGGAACAAATAGTAGAAGGATTGAAGAATAAACAACGAGGAACTCTGCCTAGTAATACTGAAGCTCCAAGGAACTTAGGGAGTTTGAGTCAAGAGTAGTGTTAAGTGGTGACACTGTAGAGCGAAAAGCCTTTGACCGAAGGGTTGGAAGCTCATTCCTCTTCAGTCTTTGTCCATGAAATTGGTTAGGTAAGTAATCTTATAGTTCTTGGGGGCAATTCTTGTATAATTATTGAGATTTATTTTAATGAATTAATATTAAGATTATGTCTCTTTGAATCTATTTTTATTCCTTAATGTATGCTTTTAGTTGGATTGACACACCTTACCTTGAATGTATGTCTTAGCTATTAATTTTTGCTCGTGAAAAGTGTTTGAACAGTGTTTTTTATTCTCTTAAATTAAGGGAGTTTATATTAGATACACTTGTTTGCTAGTGGTTATCAGGTAAAAATAAAGAAAACTAGAATTGAAAGCCAGAAGATCAAAATCGAGCCAAAATCTAGCGAAAAAGAGAAGAAAAGTACAAAACTGCCAATAACAAGACAACGTCTAGGTGCCGAATCGGCGCTGCCGCGACATTTTTTCCCGAGAGCAGCATTTTCCTTCAGCGTAGTAGCACAGTCACAACACTGCGGCACGACGCCGAGGGTAGGTTTTCATGATAGACAACGTGGCGGTGCTAGCCTTTGATGACAGATAGTGCAGTGGCATTATTGACCAGCACCGCGACGCCAGTTTTCCATATTTGAAAATCTACATTTTTGGAAAGAATTTTGGGTGGCCAACTCTATAAAATGGAGGGTTTCTAGCAGCCATAGACATCAAGCAAATCAAGAAATAGTGAATTAACAACCAAAAGAGTCCCAATTAGTGAGTTGGCTGCAAGGAAAAGAAAAGAGTTCAAGAGAGTCTTGGGTTGGGTGGGTTTTTAAAATGAAGCCCACATTTGTTTGACCATAAAAGAAAAATGGTGGGTTTAATAACCCAACGTTTTACCCACCATTTTACCATTACAATTTCCCATGCGTTTTAATTATCTACAACCTCCGTAATTATTCTCCCTTTCTCTCTCCCTCATGCATCTCTACCATTACTCCTATATTCTTCCGCCGTTCAGTTTCTTCCCTCATCTTGTCTCTTCTTTCGCCGTCTGGTTTGTGTTTCCTCATCTTCTATCTTCTTTCTCCATCTGACTCACATGGGTTTTATTTTCAATCATCTTCTTAACCCCTCTTTTTTCTTCTTTCATTTTGTTTCTATTGCTATTTTTTTAAGATTTAGCATGTACGAACTGGTTTTTTTTGTAGATCTTCTCTTTTGTTTATTTTTGCTTATATCTAAAAAAATTTCAGATTTATGTTCTCGTTTTCGATTTCTATGTTAGCGTTTTGATTTTCCATTTTTTTTAGCTTATTTGCATGTTAGATTAGGGCACGATTATAATTTTTTTTTTTGGATTTATGTCCTTTGTTTAGGTCTGTATGTTCGCGTTTTCATTCCATCATGTTTTGATATTTTTTATGTCATGTGTTTACATCTCTTCTTCATTTGTTTGCATGTTGGATTAGCGCACGGTTCTAAAAGTTTTTCTGGATTCATGCTTTTGGTTTACATTTGTTCTTGATCTGTTCTTTGCATGTTGGATTACTGTACAGTTCTTAATTTTTTTTTTCCCGATTTATGCTATGGGCTTTAAGTCTCTTCTTAATCTGTTCTTTGCCTGTTGGATTAGCATACGGTTCTAAATTTTTTTTCCGGATTTATGCTCTGGGTTTCCATCTGTATATTCATGTTTTGATCCCCTAATGTTTTATTTTCTTTGCTTGTTACATTAACCCAAGGTTGTTTGAGTTTTGGATCTGTATATTCGAGTTTTGGATCTATATATTATTTGTTGTTCTGGGTTTGGATCTATATGTTCGTGTTTTGGATCTGTATATTCAAGTTCTTTGGTTTCTGTTTTGTGAGTCTGTTTCTTTTTCTTCTTTGTCTCTGTTTTCCATCTTTTCCAACTTCTATTACGTTTCCTTCTACTATGTTTACTTCTTCCTCTGGGTTTTTTCCCCTTTGGAGCCCCTTCTTCTTTGTCTAATGAACTAGTTTTTTTTCCAGATTTCCTCTTGCTGCTTTAATAATAAATCATATGTCTTTCCCTTGCCCTTTTTTTATGCTTTCCCATCATTTTTTGTTTACAACTAAATTCATGGTAGGGGCTGACCATGTTATTGGAGTTTGGTGAGGGGGAGGGGTGGAGGAGGGGTTAATCCATCCCACAACAGGTTTGTCTATCCCTATTTTTATTCAGGGGGCCGACGATGATTAGTTTAAACTTTCTTATTCTAGTATCTGAGTTTAATTTCAAACTTGTAATATCTAGTTTCATTTGAAATTTGTAAACTGTTTTGTGTATACATTCTAATTTGATTTTCATTTCATTTTTGTTAGCTAATTGATTGGATTTTTTGTTTTATATTACATAAATATTTTTAAATTGTTTTCAAGATCCTTTTTTATTTTTACAAAACATTCATATGATAATTTGGTGTACTATTTTAGTTGGATTTCTTTCGAGGAACGAGCTATCCTATTTTATGTTCTATCTGAGGCTCTCTCATTGTTTTATATTTTCTCCATTTTGTTGTCATAAATTATGTTGTATTTATTTTGGCGACCCACCAAATATTATTTGTTGCAGTCTTCCTAACTTTATTTAAATTTGAGTTGACATTTTTTAATTAAGTCATTGTTTAATTAATGAGGTTAGGTGCACTTAGGTGCACCCAACTTCCTCCAACAACTACCTTTCTCTCCCTCTTCTGTATACACAACTTCCTCCCTTTCATACTTTTTAAAATTCTCCACTGCCTTCTCTAATATAGTGTATTGGTGAGTCTTTATTCTCATCTTTCTTGCTGTAATTTTCTTTTTCTACTTGGCTATTGCATTTTGTCTTCTGCCTTCCACTTCTAACTTATACTTTTTTTACAATCATATAAGGGTTGTTAACAAAACAATGAGTGTCCTACATAAGGTATGCTTCCTTCCTTCCTTCTATATGTGGTAAGATGTTTCATTAATGTGTTTCATATTCTTCTTAGATAACACCTCCGGTCTCCCTCTATACGTTTTGCCTTACATGATGTCCGTTCATTTTAAATGTTAAGAAAGGTATGTTGGTGTTGGTGTTGGTTACTCCTTATTTCAATTTATTTTACTTTATTTCTAATCTAACTATCATTACTTTGCTTTCCTTGTAGGGCCCAAACTAATTGCAATAATCATTCCTAATTAGTATGAGGTTCATTATTTTGACATCTAGAGTAATTTTTTTGTTTTTTTTTGTTTTTTTTTTTTTTTTTAATCAAATTTTGTTGCTTATGTCGGTGACCATTATGTATTGGAGTTATGTATTTTCTATTTTGCACATATATGAAATACTAGTTCACAATTTTTTCATTCTTGGGGACATTTTTTGTAAACCCTACTTTCATTTCGAAGCACTTAACCTAAGTGTTGTACTACTGTTGTTGACTTATACAAATTTTCTTGCTTAGATTGAAAGGAGGAGTGGAGGAGAAATCGAGGAAGGTAAACTTATGGATTTAGCTGAGAATGCTTTTGGTAAGCCTAATCCTAAATCCTTATCATATATATCGAGCTTGGGATTTATTTTGGCAAGTTAATTGGAATGTAAAAGACTTAAGAGGGTTATCACCATTTAGACCAAGGTTGAAAGATGCTATTGAGGATGATGGCTAACATTATTATTATTATTATTAGTATTATTATTGTTGTTGTTGTTGTTAATTAATTGAGAGGTTATAAACTGAAGTTAAGTTTGTGGATTAATTTTTAAAAAAAAAAAAACGTGGAGAGTGAGTTGGTGGGGAGATGAAAATTGTGAAAAGAAATCATTCTATCCATTACTTTGCCCAACCTTCCATGTCCACCAAAACCTAAACCAATTCATGGTTCTTCAGCTAGGTATCGAAAGGGAGAGGAAGGAGAAGATTTAGGATGATGAGAGTGGAATGTTGAAGAAAAACTAGGTGAAACTAGAAGAGGAATTGAAGCTAGTCTGGAATTCGCACAAATCTAAACATGTTGTGATGTTCGAAAAATATCAAGCTGCAAGAGATTGAATCTGGATCTGAGATTTTGAAGTTAGTATGTTAACTCATTTCTTAATAACTTTTGTGAAGACTATCTGAGTGAAATTTGAAGGAAAACAAGTGAAATTGTATGTACAAGTGACTAGTTGGGGTGTTTTAGGTAATCTAGAGTAGGGTGGAGGAATTTTGAGTTATTTGTCGAAAGAAGAGAAATTAGACCTTGAAACTTGGATGTAAGCTAGTTAACTCAATTTCTATAAGTTGGTAAGAGGAAATAAAATCTAATTCAAACTGGAAATACTATTTGTCGAAGCTGGAATTGAAGACAATATTCTTGAGGCTTGCGAGTGAAGCTTGGGCAAGACAAGTCTCACTGTTAAGCATATAGCGACATTACGGGTGTGGAACGAGACAAGTCTCACTAGTCTTGCTAGGTTTTGCTAGTCTTGCTAAGTCTCGCTAGTTACATTTGTCTTATAGATCTCCCTAGTCTTGCTAGTCTCACTCGTCTCACTAATCTTGCTGGTTTCGCACAATACTTTAGCCTCACAAATCTCGCTAGTTTTGCTTGGTCTCGCTAATTGCTTAGTCTCCCTAATAAGCTAAACTTCAATGCTAAAGATCTATTTGACACCCATTGGTGGAAATCTTAAGGAACCTAACAAAAGGAATTAAATTGTTTCAGGCCGAGAAAAGCTAGGAGAAGCTTATAATTCATTAAGAGCTTGGAACAAGTAGTGAGTGACAAATTTCTATTTAAAATGATTTATTTTCTCAATATTTCTTGTTGCTTGATTTATTCTAAAAGTATGAGTTTTTCTAGCATGAGTTGAGCATCAAAAGTATGAGTTATTTAATATGAGTTTGAGCATGATTTTACATGGCTTTAATGATTAAGCATGATATTACTTGGTACTAAAGTTTATTACAAAGCATATTGTTTGTTAAACACTTAAAACTCTGAGGTTTTGTTTACTTGTATTTATTAACGTTTTATTTACTATTAATATCAAAGCATGCATTATTTACAGAATGATTATAGAAAGTCCCTAATATCAAAGGACAAGAGAAGACATATGGGAAGCCTGAATATTTAAAATGGTCCCCAATGCCAAAGGACATGGAGAAGGCATATAGGCAACCTAAATATCGTATATAGGACCCGATACTGAAGGACTTGAAAAGTTACGCGGGCAACCCAAGTTATGATTCCTATGTGCACATAGATGTATATTCAGCGTTGTTGTGTTGAGATTACTCCACACAGCTAAGGTTATTTAACGTTCGGTGTGTCAAGATTACTCCACCCCAACTAAGGTTATTTTCGACGTTGATTAGTGTTGAGCTCTGCTCCGCCTCAACTAAGGAAATCTTTCATGCGTAAGCTATTTTTATGATTTTTTGTCGATGAGCTGGTTACTATTTTACCACTGATTGTTTAGCATGACTTTGTTAAATACTTGAGTTAAGTATGGATTTCCAAACTTGTCACTCACTGGGCAACCTACCTCATGGTTTCCATTGTTTTTTTTTTTTTTTTTTTTTTTTTTTTTTTTTTTTTGTTTTTTTTTTTCCGG
>QLSR01000206.1:140961-215846 GCA_031780015.1 Citrullus colocynthis
TAATTTTTTTTTTTTTTTTTGTTAATTGTTGGTGAAATAATATTGTTATGTGATCTTTTTTCATCAAATAATATCTTAATTTGCATTATGTTTTTTCAGCTTCAATACAAAGTTATCCTTCATTTTTCTGTGTTCTTACCAAGCTGTTTTTAGGATTAATTTTAGTACAACGTCTTACTATCGTTTCACTAAATCAAAATTGAAAATTCACATTTTTTAAAAATTACATAATTCTAATGAAAGAGTGGTATTAATACTATGGCCAAGGTTTTATTTTTGAAAAATATAGTTTCTACACCGATGTCACATAACTATTAAAAAAAAAAAAATACACATCAATATTCATATAATTCTTTCACCATGTTTTGGAAGTACGTAAATAAATATAAAAAACCCACATCTTTTTTTAGACAACATTTTAGTACATAATTTGGTAAACATTTGTAGGCTCCTAAATTCATATAATTCAACATTCACCTTACAAGTTTACTAATGAATGTGTTATATAAATTTGACTTCTTTTTTTTAAAAAAAATAAATTAGAGAACAATATAGCCATGGGAATTAGGAGTATGACAACAATATATTAGAAGCTCATAAACATTCTACACAATTACAATTCATAAGCATATTTAAAAAAAAAAATAGGAAAAGAAAAACCCATAAGCCCTTACACATGATCCATAGGCCCTTAAAAAGGCTTAACTCATAATAAAACTTAACTAAAATACCCTCAACCCTATCCTTAGGATAAAAAATTTATGGTAGCTTATCATGTCCATTGAAAACATATATTCTTAGATTATATATTCTTAAAAAAGCTTAACTCTTATAATAAAACTTACCTAAAATACCCTCAACACTATTCTTAGGAAAAAAAGTTTATGGTAGCTTATCATGTCCATTGAAAACATGTATTCTTAGATTATTATAGGTGTTGGGTTTTATGCCCTAAAACTCGTAGACCGTAAATGTAATTATTTGACAGTCATTAAATTGTTAATAAAGAGTTATTGATGTGTTACTTTAATAAATGTTATTGATTGTTTTTGTTTGTTTTGTCTTAATAATCCTAAATCCAATAAACTAACATCCTAGGCTGTTTTATGAGTTTTGAACTATATGTGGGGACATAAGGAGATCAATGTTCAAGATACAGTCTAAAGGGTTTATAATGTAAGGATAAGGTTGGGTACCTTATCCTGGTGACACTATGGATACGATCCACTTTGTGTTTGATACAAAAGCAATGATCTAACGGATTCGTGTAGGTGACATGCGAGTGGGGGCATCCTATGAAATGAGTTTGCATAAGATCCGAGCATGAAATAGTAATAACTAGATGTAACTCCGTTGACTAGTTAGGTTTCTATTTTAATAGGATGACCTAGGCAACTTAGTCTTAATCCTGAGTATATTATGAACTCCTATCCATGAGGAATTGTCTTTTGATTTGTATGGGTGATAGGGACATAATTATACAAGATGGAATTCACTCATTCCCATCTTTAGGTTAAGTAGATAAATGTTCCCTTAAGTGGTGTCTTTGGGACTTGAACAAAAGGCCCTACCCTCTTACTAGCCCGAAAAGGGTTTATGTTTCATGGTTGGACCATAAATAAGTTGTTCATTAGAGGAGAATTGGTACTTAAGGATTTAGAAGTAACTCAGAGGTAAAACGGTAATTTGACCCAATTGGTGTTACGAACATTTGTGAAGGACTAATTTGCTGTTATTGGTCTAGATCCATGGACACAAAAATATATCTAAGTTGAGAAGATTGCAGTTGTGGGTCTTTAGTGGAGTGTACCCATGGTTAACAAATATTGATTAATATGGTTAATGAGTTTAGCCGATTAATCTTATATTGTTGGAGCTTCTGATCTGTAGGTCCATTAGGTCCCTTTCCTAGCTCATAAAGAGTGATGAGGTATTTATGTCTTGAATGAAATTTGAAATGTTCAAATTTACTTAAGAAAATAATATAATGTATGATGATACATTACAATATAAAGTTTAATTTGAACTTTATAATATAAATTTAATTTTGGATATGATACAAAATTATTTTTTTATAAGAAAATTAAATATTTGAAAGAGTTCAAATATTAATATGAATTAGATTCATATTAAAACTATAGGTTAAAATTAATGTGTGTTAGATGCACATTAAAACTATAGGTTATGAGAGAATAACAATTGAATATGATTCAAATGTAGGTTAAATTAAATATTAGATATTTAATTTGACAAGTAATTAATTAAAGAATTTATTTTCGTAATTTATTTTAATTAAATTAAATGAATTAAAACTATAGGTTATATGGGAAATGTTCATTTAAATATGATTTAAATGAAATAATTAATTAAATTAGATTTATTTATTTATTTATTTGTTTGTTTGTTTGTTAAAATAAATAAATAATTTAATTTAATAAATAAATAAAAAGGTAACTTCCAGACGTGGAAGTTATGCTTTACATGGTTTTCCCACGTCTCCTGCTCTCTCTCCCTAAATATGCCTGCAAAAGAAACAGGAAAAAAATGTTATTCTCTCTTTCAATTGGTATCAAAGCCATCTCGTAAAATTAGTTTGGATTTTTGAAATTTACATTGGTTTTGGTGGGTTTCTGCATTATTGGATGTAGGTTTGCAATTAAATGTTTACGGTAGAAATTGTCATAGGTTTACATTTTTTATTTGATCAAATGAAAAGGCCCCTGTGTTTTTGGGCATTTTTTTTTTGTAAATTACTATTCTGTCCAATTTTGAATTGGGGATGTTCCAAGAAGAATAACGACACCATATTTGCCCAGAACGTATGAACAGAGGCCAAGAATTCATACAAAGAAAGTTTCTACACGAAAGGTGAAAGGGAAAAAAAAAACAAAAATCAGACGGCGGCGTGTGGTTAAGAAAAAGGGCTTCGTCAGCAGGCACTAGCAGACGTGGCTCGGCTCGGCACGATTCGGCTCAATTCACGCGGTTCAGCTTCAGTTCATGCGGATCGGCTCTGGTTCACGCAGTTCAACTTCGGTTCACGCGGTTCGGCTCTGATTAATGCATTTTGGCTCTAGTTTGACCGGTTCAGTTGGTTCTGATCCGGTTCATGGCATTTTTGCTTGGTTCATGGTTTTGGGGCTCGGTTTGAAGCAGTTCGAGGGTTTTTGGTTTGGTTTTGGAGCAAGAAGCAGTTTTAGGATATTTTTAGCATAAATTAATGTAATTTATTGCTTTATTTTATCGTAGGGGTCAATTTTACCAATTCAATTGCTATTTAAATGCTTCATGGATGTCATTTAGTGATAACCCACCATAGGTTAAGCATGTTCATGCATTTTAGTATATTATAAATGTTCTAATATATGGATTTAGAGCATGTTAATAATTTCATGAGTTATTTAATGTATGTTGATATATTAAATATATGAAATTGGAAAAACATGATGTATGACATTAATTAAATAAATATAAATAATTATATTTATTAATGTTTTGTTAATGTATGATTTCTTTTCATGATTTATTTAATATAAATGTTATAAATGAAAATCAATTTGCATATGGCATGATACATCTATAGATTAATATAATTGTTATATTATGTCATGAAATGCATCTAATATGGTTAGTAAATTAATTAGAATTTGATTGTTAATTAATTAAACCATAGAAAGTATGTTATAGGGCTAATCATTAAAATTTATAATAGTTATAAAATTTATGATTAGTAACCATCAACCTATAATTAAGAATTGCATGCAAACATAAGATCTTAGGAAATTGGTTTTAAATTGTTTAAAATTAATTTAGACCTAAGATCACATTAGTTCCAATAAGATTAGAATTTTGTCTTACTTTGTTTTAAAATAGTTTTAAAATATGACTAAGTAGGACAAATAGGACTTTAGGTTATAAGGGAACTCTACCACTTTAGTTCTGTTAAGATTAGTGGTATTTAAGTTGACGGTTTACGGAACACCTCCTAACTGGGAACTGAATTGGAACCTGAGTTGAATTAACTTAAGGCCTATTAGTATGCATTGTCACTAGGTTAATTAAATGATTTAATTCACCTAGAACATTAGTGTAAAGACCTTTTATAAGAGTTATAATAGACATAGACTTAGATAGATTGACTTAGTCAGATTTATCTAAGTTATAACCCTAAGATACGATAGGAGATTTAAGTGGAAGAAAAATTACAAAACGAGATGTTTATATCAAGTTTTGCTCCTATGTCCCTGATTTTTCACACTGTGAGATCCATACTTGGCTTCATGTCACCTTGGGAGCGGCCTCCTGATGCGCACTTTGAGTGTTAACCTCAAGTGTACGGGTCAAGTTATAATATAAGACGGTTAAGTCCGAATATCGTTGCACTGGAGATCCAATTGTGAAGGTTTAAGTTACTTAGCTATTCTAGAGTTGAACCAATTTTATTTGAGGATTGAATTTGAAAATTATGAGTTATGGAAAATATAAATCAAATAAGGAAAGTATTAAAGTGAGAAACACAAGAGTCAAAGAGAGTTCTAGGGTAATGAATCCTTGTTTATTTCATCATGCAATATTATAGATTTCATGGATATTATTGTCATTCATATGCCTAAGTCTAGAAACTTAATTCCAAGTTATTTTCTCTCAAAAACAACCCTTTCTTATGCAACTCGATTGATTATTAATCTCTTAAAACCAATACAAAATTACATGGCATTAAAAATAGTCTTTAACAACTTCTATTGTCAACCTAACTACTCTCGTGATAGATTAACAACAATTCATTGTTATGGATCAAGTTAAACATACAATCTCTCAATCATACATCTAACCTAACATGTGAAGATGGCCAATCCACAAGAATTAAACACAATAACAATGAAAAACATAATCATTCCAACAAAACCATGAAAGTCTACAAGATCAATATAATTTCATAAACAAATCATCAAAACCCTAAAACTAAAGAGTTTAGCCACTCATAGCTTGAAGCAACATGTTTGAGCAAAATAAACAAAGAAAGAGTGTAAAGAAAAGGGAAACTCTACTGAAAAGAGGCTCTTGATTGAGGTAGCACCGTCACGATCTCCTTGGCTTTCACGTCGGAATTCGAAGGGCACCACGACTATCTCGAACTCTTTTCCTCTTCCTTGCAACTAACTCACTCTTTGAACTCTCACTCAATTCTCTCCTTTTTGTGCCTCTTTAGGTCTGCACTTCCTTGATTTGATTTTGATCCTAGGGCTGCTAGAAACCCCCAAATTTATAGAGTTTGGCCACCCAAAAATTTACCAAAAATAACAATTTTTCATTTAAGGAAAATTGGCGCCGCAACGCTGGTCTATAGCGCCGCGGCGCTATTGAAAATTCTGAGACAGTGCCGCGACGCTGTTGGAGAGCGCCGCGGCGCTAGGGCTGTGATCAGAAAAGCTAGCTTTCGGGTTTTAGCGCCGCAGCGCTGCCCCAATTTCTGCCATTTTGTGTTTTTCAGCTCTTTTTCGCGGTATTCTTGCTCGGTTTTGATCTTTTAGTCTTTTCCTCTAATTTTCCTCATTTTAACCTGAAAACCACTAGCAAACAAGTGAAATCTAATATAAACTCTCTTAATTTGAGAGAACAGAAAGCACTTTTCAAGTGCTTATCACCTCCCTCTGGAAAGTGTTTTGTATGGTTCAATAAAATGGTGAATGGGAAAATGTCTATAGTAAGTAGGAGTGGGACGCATGTCAACGTATCCCTCGGTCTCCAACCCTAAGTTGCACCATAAGATTTTTATGATCTGCCTGTGTGTCATCCTAAAGTGACCATCCCTTTGGAGGGCCTAATCATAGGTTTCGAAACACCGTGAACTCCTGAAAAGGATAAGTTCACTTAGGTTAGCTACCAACAATTGTCTTTCCTAATGGTAACTTGTTGGTGCGTATCTCAGGGATCTGAAAGTGGGAGGGTTACACTTAGGGGGTTGAGTTAAAAGTTAACGAAACCTTAACCAAACCATGGTAGCTAATTCTATAGGAATATGAATTATTTTGGCATTAGAATTAGTTGAGAATTGTCTCATTTCAAAGGAATGGCTAATCACCATTCGGTGGCTGTTGCTCTGAACCTCTGAAGCATCGTTGTAAAAACTAAATCAATAGTTTATTAGGGTTTCTTTGATTGCTTATTTTTACTGAATTGATTGGATTACTTGCAATTTTGTTTGCTTGTGTAATGGGTTAAGGCAAAGATAACTAAGACAACTAATTGTTTATAATTTCAGCATGTCTTCCTCAATCGTCACATTGCTTAAAAATGAAAAACTAATCGATGAAAACTATCTAACCTGAATACAGTTATGGTTATAGATGATCTATAGTGTTTCTTAACGGAGAAGTGTTTGCCTATCCTCGCTCGTAATGCATCCCAATCTGTTAGAGATGCACATGATTGTTGGACAAAGGCCAATGCCAAGGCCCGAGTCTATATCTTGGCGAGTTTGTCTGACGTACTTAACAAGAAACATGAAGCCATGATGAAAGCACGATAGGTCATGGAGTCCCTCCAAGCACAGATCCAGCACAAGGCCCTCAAGTACGTTTATAATGCACGTATGAAGGAAGGCCAATCGATGAGAGAACATGTTCATGACCTGATGACCCAATTCAATGTTGCCGAAATGAACGGTGCAGTCATTGGCGAGCAGAGTCAAGTGTCTTTTATTTTAGAATCTCTTCAGAAGAGCTTTCTTCAATTCCGCAGCAATGCGGTTATGAGTAAAATTGTGTACACCATAACGACCCTCCTGAATGAGTTACTGACTTATCAGTCTCTTATGAAAAATAAGACTCCGATCGATGGAGAGGCAAATGTTGCCCATTTCAAGAAGTTCCATAAGGGTTCATCTTCTGGAACTAAGTTTGTTCCCTCGTCTTCTAGTTCTAAGAAGATCTAGAAAAAGAAAAGAGGAAAGGGGAAAGCTCCCACTACTGGGAAAAACAAAGGTAAAGCCAAGGTGGCTGATAAGGGCAAGTGCTTCCACTGTAATGTGGATGGTCATTGGAAACACAATTGCCCTAAGTACCTTGCAGAGAAGAAGAAGGAAAAGGAAGGTAAATATGATTTACTTGTTTTAAAAACTTATTCAGTGCAGAATGACTATAATGCCTGGATACTTGATTCGGGTGCCACTAATCACGTTTGTTCTTCTTTACAGGGA
This sequence comes from Citrullus colocynthis, assembly GCA_031780015.1. Lineage (NCBI taxonomy): Eukaryota > Viridiplantae > Streptophyta > Magnoliopsida > Cucurbitales > Cucurbitaceae > Citrullus > Citrullus colocynthis. Next base: position 148,160 of record QLSR01000206.1, read on the forward strand.
ATTAGTTCCTTCCAGCAGCTCGAGGAGGATGAAATTTTCCTAAATTACCCACAGTAGTAGTGGCAAGCCAGTTCGAGCACAGGGAGCTCTCGAATTCCTTAGTTGAAAAGTTTTCAATTCAAGGTAACCAAAAGGAGGGGTTTTGACAAAAAACAGTTGATTGCAAGAAAACGTAAATTTCATAAAAATAAATTGTGCTAAGTAAAAAGAGTAAAAATTCAATGGAAGAAACTCTAGCTTGGGTTACGCAGGATTTTCTTTGTTCGATGTTCTTATCATTGGTTTTTCATTACTAAATTCATTGAAGCTAGCACCTAATCAATTCAACTAGAAATGCCAGAATTGAATTGCCCCAGTCGACAAGTTAGTGATAAGCACTTGAAAAGTGCTTTCTTTTCTCTCAAATTAAGGGAGTTTATATTAGATTTCACTTGTTTGCTAGTGGTTTTCAGGTCAAAATAAAGAAAATCAAAAGTAAAGACCAAAAGATCAAAATCGAGCCAAATTACGGTGAAAAAGTGAAGGAAATGTCAAAACTGTCAAAAACAGGGCAGCGCCAGTACGGCTCTGCTACGACGCTTTTTTCTGAGAACAGAAGTCATCTCAGCGCAGTGCCACTGTCACGACGCTGTGGCACGGTGACCGAGGGTAGCTTTCCATGAAGGTCAGCACGGCTGCACCATCCAGCAGCACAGTGATACCAACTTTCCATAACGGTTAGCGTCGTGGCGTCATTGACCAGCGCTGCGGCCCCAGCATTTTGGGCGGCCAACTCTATAAATAAGAGTTTGGAAAAGATAACGCCTGCGTCAAACTGTTTCTGCGATGAACCAACGTAGCTCCCATCGCATAGTCACTAGCATCGCACATTAGCTCAAATGGCTGCGACCAGTTTGGGGCAATTAAAATTGGTGCTGACACCAGCGTTGCTTTCAGAGTCTCAAACGCCTTGAGCCATTCTTCATCAAACTTGTAGGATCGATTTTGCTCCAGCAATGAGCTTAAAGGGCGTGCAATTTTTGAAAAGTCCTTGACGAACCTTCTATAAAAGCCTGCATGTCACAGGAAGCTGCGAAGTGTCTTTACATTTTTAGGAGGGGGGAGCTTCTCCATGGCTTCAATTTTGGCCTGATCGACTTCAAGGCCCTTCTTGGATATTTTGTGACCGAGGACAATTCCTTCATTCACCATGAAGTGACATTTTTCCCAATTGAGCACTAAGTTGTTGTCCTCACATCTTTTCAATACTTTCTCTAAATTTGCGAAACATGCTTCAAACTAATTTCCAAAGACCAAAAAATCGTCCATGAATATCTCCACAAATTCTTCTAAAAATTCAGAGAAGATTGTCATCATACACCGCTGAAAGGTGTCTGGCGTTACATATTCCAAATGGCATGCGTCAAAATGTGAATGTACCATAAGGACATGTAAATGTTGTCTTCCCCTGGTCCTCTGGATCAATCATTATCTGATTGTAGCCCGAATAGCCATCCAAGAAGTAGAAGAACTCATTTCTTGCTAGTCTATCTAACATTTTGTCAATAAAAGGCAGTGGGAAGTGATCCTTCTTCGTTGTCGCGTTGAGTTTCCTGTAGTCCATGCAGATTCTCCACCCTGTGACAGTGCGAGTGGGGATCAATTCGTTATTCTTGTTTGGGACTACAGTCATACCTCCTTTCTTGGGAACGCATTGCACAAGACTTACCCATTTACTATCAGAGATGGGAAAGATAACGCCTGCGTCCAACCATTTAAGCACTTCTTTTTTGACAACTTCTTTCATTGCTGAGTTTAGCCGCCTTTGGGGCTCAATGGATCCCTCTTTTCCTTCTTCTAGACGAATTTTATACATGCAGTATATGAGGCTTATCCCCTTGATATCAGCCAATGTCCATCCCACAGCTCCGATGTGCTTTTTAAGAATGATTAGCAAAGCTGATTCTTGATTAGGGGGTAAGGCAGCTGAAATGATAACTGGAAGAGAGTTACCTTCTCCTATGTAAGCATACTTCAAGTGGGTTGGCAACACTTTTAACTCGAGTTCTAGCGCTTCTTCCAGAGATGGTTTTGTTCGTTGGTTGGTCTGATTCAGTGTCAAGGATTCAAAAGCAGAATGGACCACAACACAGTATTGTTCAGGCTACTGTGCATCTAGATTTGCAATCTTTTCATCATTTTCTTCTTCAAGCAACATTCTATGGAACTCATCCTCTACATCGAGGTTTTGGCTAGTCTCCTGTTCTCTTGGATACTCTAATGCCTTAAAGACGTTGAAAATCACTTCCTGATTATTAACTCTCATAATGATCTCCCCTTGTGGACGTTGATGAGTGTACGACTCGTCAACAGAAACGGGCGTCCAAGTATGATAAGGACGTCCTTGTCTGCTTCATAATCCAGGATAATGAAGTCTGCAGGGAGAATGAACTTGTCTACCTTTACCAACACATCCTCGATCCTTCCTTCAGAATGCACAACGGATTGATCCGCCAATTGTAGGGTAAGTGTTGTTGGCTGCGATGCGATCCTCAATTTGTTGAATTCTGACAGGGGCATGAGATTAATGCTAGCCCTTAGACCATACAACGCTTTTCCTATGTAAACCTCTCCGATGGAACAAGGAATGGTGAAGCTTCCTGGATCTTTCATCTTTGTGGGGATGCGTTCACAGACCATGTCATTGCACTCTTGTGTTAGAGCTATGGTCTCATAGTCACCTATTCCTCTCTTTTTAGACAGTATGTCCTTAAGGAATTTAGCATAAGTGGGCATTTGTTTCAATGCTTCCACTAGCAGGATGTCGATGTGCAGCTGTTTAAGTATATCCAAGAAACATTTGAACTGCCCCTCATTACTTTTCTTTCTTCTTAACCGCTGTGGATAAGGAGGCGTTTGCAGCTCGACTGACACGCTTGTTGATGCATCTTTCCCTGATAAACTTCTTTGCATGTCAGCTTGTTTTTGTTGTGCTGAATGTTCAGATTCAATGGTGGGATTAGAAAGATGAATTGTTGGTTGAGAGTTCTTTAGTTGGTTTAAGTGATTCTCAGTCTCGTTAGCTAGAGTTTTCTTCCCTTGGCGGGGAAGTTCATTCATGGCTCTTCCACTTCGCAGTGTCACAGCTTGACACTATTCTTTTCCTAAACTGCCCGCACTGCCTGGGGCTTCGGTGTTGCTCGGAAGAGATCCTTTCTACCGCGTCTTAAGTTCTCCAGCGATTTGGCCAATCTGAATCTCTAAGTTCCTGATGGACGACTCCTAGCTTTGCACCAAGGCATCGTTCTTCTGCATGTATTCCTTCAGAAGAGCTTCCATTGATGACGATGGACTAGGCGTTAATTGATGTGGATTTTGCCTCTGATGTCCATGGGATAATCCAGATGATCCACCCCTTTCATGACTGGGCGCACCTTGCTGCTCAGGCTGGCGGTTACCACCCTATGAGAAATTCGGATGATTCCTCCAGCCAGGGTTGTAGGTATTGGAACACGGGTTGTTCCGTATGAAGCATACAGATTGAGGGTTCTATGGACATACCTCATAAGTATGCTGTTCCGAATCCAACACATCTTGAGGCGTTGAGTTGATTCACTGCGTTAACTTGGTCGCTGCCTCCTGTATTTGACTGATTCAGGGCCATAGTCTGCAACAGGTTAGTCATGGCGGTGACTTGAGCTTGTAACGCAGCAACACTATTATGCTCTGATGCTCCTGATGAATTGTTTCGCCTGCAGCCAGATCGGCTATATCCTTGGTCCTCTCAATCCTCATGATTTCTTGATATTCTATCAAGAATTTCCTTGGCCTCGGTATAAGTTTTATCAAGTAGTTCTCCCGCTGCGGCAGCATTTGTAGCGGTCTTTATTAATGATTTAATTACGGTCAAATTATTACATTTACAATCTACGAGTTTTAGGGCATAAAACCCAACAAACTCCCACTTGAACTAAAACTCTAGTGGGTTGTACATAAAGAGAAGTGGGAATGGTAAGTATGTAAATACAATAAACTAGGACATCCATATACCCATTACACATCTCCCATTTGCCCTAGATTACACAATGTATATATCTCACAGACCTAGACTTTCTAGATGACCCTCAAACAACCTACAACTTAGAGGGAATACGTCTCATATCCTCAATTTCTTGAGGTGTCTTAGGACACTGTTCCTTAGATAAATGAACCCAGTGCCTGAAAGGTAATAAACCCTTCTTAGAGTTCTGCATCGAATATCGAGTCAACATTTTGTCGATATAAGTTGCCTGAAATAGGGCCAGCATTCTGTTCTTGTGATCCCTAATGATTTGGATCCCAAGTACATACTGCGCCTTTCCAAGTTTGTAAGAGGAAGGAAATTCTAATTCGGACTGGAAATGCTACTGTTAGCAGTTAGAAGCAAAGACAGAAGCTGTGTAAGACAAGTTTCGCTGGGAAAGAACAGGGACACTAGGGTGTGGAGTGAGACAAATCTCACTGGTGTTACTGGTCGCTTTTTGTCTCACAAATCTCGCTAGGTCTTGCCGACCTCGCTCGTCTCGCTGGTCTTGCTAGTTAGGTAAATCTCTCTAGTCGACGATCTCGCTGGTACAGTTTCGCTGGTTTCATGGTTTTGCTAGTCTAGTCTCACTGGTTGCCTGAATCTCGTTCATTAATGAATTTTCTTTTGAAGTTTGGTCTCAGTAGAAATAGAACATCAATGTTTAAAGGCCTAATTGCTATTCTAAAGGAAATTTTAGGGAATCTAACAAAGAGAACTAAACCATTTCAGGCCGAGAAGAGCTAGAAAAGGCGTATAATCCATTAAGGGCTTGGGACAAGTTCTAAGTGATAATTTTATTCAAAATGAGCTTACTTTATACAAAGTTTTCATGATATATGATTATGGTTGGAAATATGTTTAGATTTTTATGTTTTCACGAGTTTTAGTGTGATACAATGGTTATTTACTTGAAAGAAAGCATGTGTTTCCATGTAAGTGAGTATTATGTGATTTACATTGGAAATTATTTTGCATGCTAGTTGCTAAAGAGTTTTATGAAAGGCATGTTATTTATTAACCTATGATTTTATGGAAACATGATGTTTGATAATGAATTGTGAAGGTTTGAGACGTCATAAACTCGTGAATTTTTATTATGTTATTTTTAAAGCATGTTGCTTTCGAATTATGTTTTCAAAAAGGCTCCCAATGCTGAAGGACTCGGAGAAGGCATATGGGTAGTAGGGAAATAGAAATGGTTCCCAATGCTGAAAGACTCAAAGAAGTATGGGTAACCCGAGTATAGAAATAGCCCCTAATGCTGAAGTACATGGAGAAGGCATGTGGGTAGCCTAAATCTTGTATATGGGACCGAATACTGAAGGACTCGAGAAGATATACGTGCAACCTAGGATATGTCCATTCCTCTTTCACCATGTGTTTATGGTGTTGTCTTTTAGTGTTTGGCTTCTTTTGCTATCTTTTCTTCTCCCAGTCTCTCTATACTTAACCAAAATTCCTTCCAAAATTTCCTTATGTGTCCCACTTACCTTTCCTATGCGTTCGCCCTCTTCTCCAAGTCTAACATTTAGCCAAAATCTCCCCCATTTAGAGGTATGCGTCCACCAAAATCTGGGGTTCCCATACTTAGCCAAATTTCTACTCACAAGCTCAATTATGTGTGCAAAACCCTTGGTATGCGTCCACCCTCTCAATTCATGTGTCCAAGACTTCTTTTATAGCCTTTTGAACTTCTTGGTAACTCACTCATGCGTCCATAGGGTGTTTCCCGAGGCTATGCTTCCAACTTTCCTCTTCTATGCCCCCCATATTCGTCCAACCCTTATTTTCCTCCCTCCAAATTATTCCAGACTTAACCAAAATCCTCCTTGGAAAAGAGCCTATGCGTTTACCCTAGGTAGGGTGGTATTTTTCCTTTAACTTCGCTTTATGCGATTAACCATCTTTTCCAAGACCTAGGTTTTCCTTTCAACATTTCAACACTTCACCAATTTTCTTCCAAATTAGAGTACCATGCATCCACACGTCACCATCCATGTGTCCAACATGGTGGTGTTCCTCCCAAGGATGTGTCAAACTCACAACTAGCTTCCAACTATGCTTCCAACTCTTCCTTCTTTAACACTTAGTGAAATTTCCTCTCTTTTCCTTAAGCTATGCATCCAAGCTAGCCTTCCTCGTAGCATAGTTGAGTTCTCCTAGCATAGTTGTGACAGAAAAATTTCTTAGCTCATTGAGCACCTTGTGGTTCAAGACTCGAAAATTGCTAATGTGGCTTTCTTCCAAACTTCTCTTCCTGGAAAGCCTAAACCCTCACTCTTCCAAGCGGACATCAATCCCGGAAAAAAAAATAGTGTAAGTAAGAAAAAAATCGGTTAGGATCACACTAGTCCTGGCTACCTACGGCTCATTCTTAACTCAAAACTCAAGTGGCACAAACTTATTTTCTTCCTTCCTACATCTCAACACATGATGCTTATAAATTTGGCCAAAAAATTTGGCTAACTTCACAAGTCAAGTTTTTCTACCTCAAATTTTTTCTAACTCCACAAGCTTGTGATCCAAGTTTTACACCCTTTGTCCTAGTTCTCTTTCTTTATATGTCTTAAGCAACTAGGTCAAAGGTTAGGGTGTCACAATGCAGGAAAGGACCCGCACAAGCATCTTAAGGAATTTCATGTTGTGTGCAATGACATGAGACCACAGGGGGTGACTAAGGAGCAAATGGACCTCAAAGCTTTTACTTTCTCGCTAAAGGATGATGCTAAGGATTGGCTTTATTTCCTTCCAACTAGTTCTATGACCACTTGGAAGGATATGAAGAAAAAATTCTTAGAGAAGTTCTTCCCAACTTCGAGGGTTGTGCATATTAGGAAGGAAATATATTGGATAACTCAGACCGTTGATGAGGCCTTGCACGAAAACTGGGAGTGCTTTAAGCTCTTTGCGCCAGCTACCCCAACAACCAAATATCTGATGCATTACTCATCTAGTACCCGTACAAAGAGCTTGTCCCTAGTGACAGAAGTACCATCGATAAAGCTAGTGGTGATGCATTGGTGAGCAAAACACCGAAGAAGGCCAAGAAACTCATCTCCACCATGACAGAGAATGCCCTACAGTTTGGGATGCGAGCTCACAACTATACCACATCAACACAAGAGGTAAACGAACTTAGAGTTGAACTTGTTGAACTTACTACTTTTGTGAAACAGTCTTTCTCTATCAAGGCATAGCGGCTCTAGAAGCCTCTAGTTAAGGTAAACTATGTTGGCAACCAGCAAGGCAAATGATCATATAATTACAACCAATGGGGAAGCCAAAGTCAAAGCAGCTCTGGGATGCCTTTGGAGGAAATGGTGAAGAGCTTGGCAAAGTCCACCATGCAATTAAAGCAGAATCAGGAGACCTACCAACAGACAGCCACCGCACGTATGCAGAGCCTGGCTAATCAGGTGTCTCATCTAGCCACCAGCAGGATTTTGCACTGCTTCCTCTCTACTTTTCCTTTGTTCTTGATTTTTGAATCTACCAAAACAATCCCTTGATGTCCATTATGAAGAATATCATGGGCTAAGGTAAGATTGCCAAGCTTAGGTGTTGAGTAGATTTCCCCATTTTTTCACTCTCGTGAGGACTAGATCGCTTTGTATCAAATTCTTGTATTGTCTCTCAATTTCTTCTCAGATTATGGATGATATTTGGTTGTACTTCTACTTGATGACGTATAATTAACCACCATGATTTAATATACGACTCGTGACATTTAATCATATGTTAATCCAGAGTGACAATAGGTTAAATTAGCTTGTAAGTTGTGGATATCGACAAACATAGATTAATTGACCTAGCGAAGAATTATACTGAATGACTAATTAGGCGTTTTCCTATTAGAAATTCATCTTAGTAGATTTATAAATCTTAATGAGGTTAGGCAACTAGTTATGATGTGTTTCATCTAATTAAATTGGTTAATTAGCTAATTAGGACTCTCACTTAGCTCTTCTAAGTTTGTTAGCTAGGGTTAGATGACAAAAGAATTATTCAATGGGCCTATGATCGAGGTGTAAAATGGGGAAATAACTCAAAAGCCTAGGTTAGATGGCCTGATTATTTGAATCAATTCTCTCTTTAATTCTTCATGCAATTTAATTTTCTTACAACCTACCAATTTCAAACCCCTCCCCCCCTTTCGGTTACCTTGAACTGTACACAATTCAATAGAAAATATCTCAACGATTTTCTGTGTTCGACCAATGCTACCACTACTATAAAAACTTGGTTGAAACGGTAAATTTATTTGGTCCAAAATTAGGCGACAAATTTCACCCGACCACCAAGCATGCGAATTCACTTTTAGTATCTATTCTATATTTTATTTGCTTTGGGACAAGCAAAGAATCAAGTTCTGGAGTACAATAAGAATTCAAATTATGCATGTTTTTATCATCTATTTTACTATTTTGCTTTAGTAAAAAGACACTTAGTATGATATTTTAACCCAAAATAGCCTAAATGAGCAAACAAATGTCTTTAAACTACCTAAAGTTGGTTTTTTCTATTTTGGAACAACTTTATAAGCTTTTACAGAGGTTTTTATCTAGTTTGTAAAAATCTATCTTGATGAGCCTAGACAATGCGCCTGCATTGGTTTATGTGCCTAATAAAAAAACCCTAATGTTTAAGATCATGCCCAGTTTTTCGAGGTTGCTTCTTTTTCGATCCACAATCGTTTTTCAATGTCAAAATTGCTAGGAGATGTTTGGAATGTGATTTTTGGTCATCCTTCAACCTTCTTGACCAACATAAAGGGATGGAAGGCTCTTGAATCCTGGAATTGTCCATCAAAACCCATGAAATTATTCATATTCTCTTTAAGAACGAAATTTTCTCTGAAGAAATGGCTTCTTTAGGTCAACTCTACCCATAAGAACGTGTTGTTGTTGGGTTTTATACCCTAAATTCGTGGTTTATAAGTTTGTAAACATTTTATTTATTAATAAAATAATTGTTATTTTATTATGACTTTTAGTATTGCGTAACTCAAATGCAATAAACTAAAATCCAAGGTTATTTAATGAAACTTGAATAGTATGTGGTTTACATACTGGTGGATCATGTTCAAGTAATAACCTAAAGAGTTTATAGTATATGGATAAGGTTGGGTGCCTTATACTGGTAATACTATGGAGACATGCGAGTGGTGGCATCTCAACAAAAAGTTTGTATAAGAATGAACCACAAAATAATTAGTCTCTCTTTGTTACATCGTTGACCGAATAGTTAATATTTCACAAAATGATCATATGTAACCTAATCCCAATCCTGAGTGAGTTTTGGGCTCCTACCTAGAAGGGCTCATCCTTTGAGCGAGAACAGCCTGAGTCACTAACTCAATATGCTTGCCATCTTGGAGACTTGACTAAGTAGAAAGCTAGGAACGTAACTACACAAGATGGAATTCACTCCTTCCCGCTTTAGGGTAAGTAGATGAGTAGTTCCCTTAAGTTTTAACTTCCGGTCTTAAACAATAAGGTCCCACCCTCTCAATAGTACGAGAGGGATTCGGTTTATGGTTGGACCATAAACAAATTGTTTATTATAGGATCAATTCTACTTAAGGAGAAAGAGATAATTACAGGGGTAAACGATAATTTGACTCAACTGTAATTATGAACAACTCATGAAGGATCAACTTACTTCTAATGGTTCTTTAGTGGAGTGTCCCATAGTTAATGAATGTTGATTAATTAGGTCCCCCGGCTAGCTCACAACAGATTAACAAGAATCAACAGTTTTGAAAAAATTTGAAATATTCAAATTGTTAAAAGGAGTACATGTTAATTGCATATGACACAATACATATAGATACATTATAATATAAAGTTTATTTTGAAATATTAAACTATATAATATGAGCGATTTAAATATATTTTAATAAAATTCAAATATTAAAAAATATGAATTAGATTCACATCAAAACTATAGGTTATGAGAGATAAGTGTATTTGAATATGATTGAAATATATATATGAGATATTCAATTAACTTAATTATGAGATATTCAATTAACTTTATTAATTAATGTAATTATTATTTAATTAATTTAGTTCAATTTAAATTAAATTAAAAAGGAATTAACTCCCCAGCATTTTAGGGGAGTGGGGAGTGAGCGAGGGGAGTCAACTCCCCTCTCTCTCTCTTTAATGCAGAATCTCTGCATTTGGTAAAAAGAGTTGTTGTTCTTACGTGATTTCAAAAGGGAAAACTCTCCCTCCCTCTCTAAATTCTCAAAACACGAGAAGAGGTTCTTTATCAAATCTTTTTCTCTTTTAGAAATAGGTTCCCACCAACAGCCCTTTCCAAGAGAATAGCCGAAAAGATCTTTTGGGGCATCACTCTTCGTGTGAGAAGACGTGATGTGGAGATCTGTTCATGAAAAAGGATACTAGAAGGAAATTCTGTTCTTCAAAGATATTTCCCTTTTTCCCTATAATTCTTACTTAACTTACTGCATTGTGAATACGTTTTCTTTTTTGTTGTAAATTTTAAAATGAATTAAAACAAAAGCGATCAATCGCTTCCGCTACAGGATTCGATCTTTTCAGTTGTAGATTCACCTTGAGAAAAGATCGAATCCATCCTAAAGGGCTCCTTAGTTCATAGGTTTGATTCAAAGACTCTATTTGTTGTTTTTCTAGATTTATTCTTTAGTTCTTTATTGTCTTTCTTTTATTTGTATTATCATTTAATTTGTTCATTTCCTACATTGTAACCCATGGCATTGGATCTAATGAAGTCTTCTCATTCTTATTTGATTATAGGCTAAATTTCTAAGGGATTCAATCTTGTGGATACCCTAAGGTTTGATGGCTTGAGTTTACACTTATTCATTCATGTTGTTTTAATCTTTACATTTCCTTTGTTGTGTTTATTGATATCTTGTAAATTTGAACTAATCACTTAAATTAACATGCTATTGGAGTCTTAATGTTGAGAATGTGATAAGCACTTGAAAAGTGCTTACTATTCTCTCAAATTAAGGGAGTTTATATTAGATTTCACTTGTTTGCTAGTGGTATTCAGGTTAAAATGAGGACAATTAGAAGAAAAGACCAAAAGATCAAAACCGAGCAAAAATAAGGTGAAAAAGAGAAGAAAATCTCAAAGTTGCCACAATTGGGGCAGTGCCGCGGCGCTAAAACCAGAGAGCAAAGATGCTGAACACACTCACAGTACCGCGACGCTCTCTTTCCTAATTTGGCAGCGCTGTGGCGCCAGTTTCCATAAATGAAAAAAATTTATTTTTGGAAAGATTTTTTAGGCGGAATACTCTATAAATTTGGGGCTTTCCAGCATCCCTAATCACCATTCAGAGCACGAAATTACAGACCAAAAGAGTCACAAGAAGGAGAGAATTGAGTGAGAGTTCATAAAAGAGTTCAAAGAGTGAGTTAGTTGCAAGGAAGAGGAAAAGAGTTCGAGATAGTCGTGGTGCCATTCGCATTCCGAAGTGAGAGCCAAGGAGATCATGACGGTGCTACCTCAAAATTCTTTTCAGTAGAATTTCCCTTTCTTTACACTCTTTCTTTGTTTATTTTGTTTAAACATGTTGCTTCAAGCTATGAGTGGCTAAACTCTTTAGTTTTAGGGTCTTGATGATTTGTTTATTAATTCATGTTGATATTGTAGACTTTCATGGTTTTGTTGGAATGATTATGCTTTTCATTGTTATTATGTTTAATTCTTGTAGAGTAGCCATCTTCACATGTTAGGTTAGATGTATGATTGAGAGATTGTATATTTAACTTGATCCATAACAATGAATTGTTGTTAATCTATCACGAGAGTAGTTAGGTTGATAATAAAAGTTGCTAAAGACTATTCTTAATGTCATGTAATTTGTATTGGTTTCAAGAGATTAGTAATCAATCGAGTTGCATGAGAAATGGTTGTTTTTAGGAAAAAATAACTTGGAATTAAGTTTCTAGACTTAGGCATATGAATGACAATAAAATCCATGAAATCTATAATATTGCATGATGAAATAAACAAGAATTCATTACCCTAGAACTTTCTTTGACTCTTGTGTTTCTCACTTTATTACTTTCCTTATTTGTTTTATATTTTCCTTAACTCACAATATTAATTCTAATCCTCAAATAAAATTGATTCAACTCTAAAATATCTAAGTAACTTTAACCTTCGAAATTGGATCTCCAGTGGAACGATATTCGGACTTCACCGTCTTATATTATAACTTGACCTGTACATTTGCAGTTAACACTCAAAGTGCGCATCAAGTTTTTGGCATCATTGCCGGGGATCCAAAGAATAGTTTTTTTTTTAATTTAATATTCATTAGAATTGATAGATCTTAATTTGAGGTGTATATTATTTGGTTGAATATTTATTTATTTATTTATTTTTATTTTTGTATCTTATATTTTTTCTTTTTTATTTTATTTTATTCTACTTTATTTTATTTTATATATATATATATATTTTGTCGGTTTATGCCTCGAGACAACACTAATATTCTCCCTCTTGATCCCGAGATTGAAAGGACGTGTAGTAGGAATCTAAGGGTTCAACACAATTACATCGAGGAGATGGCGGAGGAGATACCAAAGGCAATTCGAGACTACTTCCAACCGACATTACCGACAAGTCAACCGGCATAATGAATGTACCCATCAATGTCAACAACTTTAAGTTGAAACCGAGATTGATCCACATGGCTAGAGAGCTAGCCTTTAGAGGAAGAACTAATGAAGATCCTCACAAGCACTTATGGTCTTTCTTAGAAATATGCGGAACGGTAAAGGTGAATTGTGTTTCTAACAATGCAATTAAACTAAGATTTTTTCCTTTCTCTTTACAGGACCATGCAAAGGATTGGTTGGAAACCATACCTCTGGATAACATCACCATGTGGGAGATCTTAGCTCAAGCTTTCTTGAACAAATATTTTCCATCAGCTAAATCTCAAAGACTAAGGACAGAGATTGGAACATTCCGCCAACTTGAGGATGAACAACTATATGAGGTTTGGGAGAGGTATAAAGATCTGTTGAGAAGATGCCCTCAACACGATTACGCGAATTGGTTGCAAATTTAACTCTTCTATAATTGATTATCAAGCTCAACCAAATCCATTCTAGATGCAATCGCCGGAGGCTCAATTTTTTCAAAGAATGCTCAAGAGGCGTATACCATACTAGAAAACTTGGCCACTACATCGTACAATTGGCCATGTGAACGGTCTTCTCCAATCATCCCAAAAACCATTGGACGATATGAGATGGACGAGGTAAGTTCTCTAAAAGCTCAATTGGCTTCTCTCACTAATGCTTTATCTAAATTGTCTCAAGGAAGCCAAGCCCAAGCAAGTCCATCATCCATAGCTTTCCTTGCGGCCATGACAAATCAACAAGAGCCTAGTGAGTTAGAAGTAGCCAATTATATGGATAGAGGACAATACCGAGGTCAACAACAACTCTCGACCCACTATCATCCCAATTTGAGGAATCACCAGAATTTTTCATATGCTAGCAACAAGAATGTGTTGCAAGCATCTCAAGGATTCAATGGAGCAGGGAATGCAAAGACATCATCACTATAAGACATAATGCTTGACTTTGTCAAAAAGTCAAGATCAAGGACAACCACATTGGAGAATTAGGTCCAAGCTATTGCAAGCACCATTTAAAGCCAAGGTAAGGCACTTCAAAACTTGGAGGTTCAACTTAGTCAAATGGCAACTTCCCTCCAAACGATGCAAGTTCCCTAGTTGCACCGAGAGAAACCCAAGGGAGTAGTGCAAGGCCGTGACTTTGAGGAGTGGGAAAAAACTGTCCACTCCCTTGATCAATGATGAAGATGATGAACCTCCACAAGAAGAGGATGTTCCACAAAAAGAGAGTGCATCTAAGGAAAAGGAGAAATCAAAGTCCAACATAGGGAGTACTTCTAACTCTACTTCTTTTGTCCCTAATACTTTACCTTTTCCTCAAAGATTTCAAAAAGTTGAAAATTAACCTTCATTTTGCAGAGGCATTAGAACAAATGCCTAAGTATGCCAAATTCATGAAGGATGTATTGTCTAAGAAGAAAAGGTATGGAGACTATGAAATGGTTGCACTAACCAAAGAATGTAGTGCTGCACTACAAAGGAAATTGCCTCCAAAACTAAAGCATCCAAGGGGTTTCTCTATCCCTTGTCATTTAGGCAATAATAAGGTTACTAAAGCACTTTTTGATCTTGGAGCTTCCGTTAATTTAATGCCTTTGTCCATGTTTAGGAAGCTCAATGGTGGAGAGGTGCAACCAACTACCATATTTTTGCTTTTGGTCAATCGATCATTTGTTCGTCCCTACGGCATTGTGGAGGACGTCTTGGTCAAGGTAGACAAGTTTATCTTCCCGGCAGACTTTATGATATTAGACATGGAGGAAGATGCTGAAGTCCCCATAATCCTTGGGAGACCATTCTTGGCCACCGGAAGGGCCCTCATCGATGTGTAAGATGGAAAGCTCACATTCCGCCTTAACAATGAGGAGGTAACATTTGACATCTATAAAACCCCTAAGCATCTAGATGTGGAAAAGTATGAGCATCATGAGCCAAGCACAAAGGTAACATCACCTCTCTCTTCTTGTAAGAACTCTATGCATGATGAGCCTCCTTTGAATGGTAAGACTAATGGCATGCTTGATGTTAAATTAGAAAATCCTATGAAGCATGTTTCTAGTTGTGATAATACTCCTAGTTCTTCTTGCATGTGTCACACCCCCTCCCAGGTTACCCTACTCAACCCGAGAGGAGATGTGAGGACAACAAACATCAGCCCTCTGTGACGTATACTGTCCAACTGTACCTGATTAACCTGTTAAATTATTTCATACATATCTACTCATAGATTCAAAGCCATAAAAACTTATGTTTATATAATTAAACATTCCAACATGTTCACCATATATTTATACAACAACCCATCTCATATCCCAACATATATATAACTAGATCTACATGCTACCTATATAAGGTTATTTACATATACAACAACCACAATGTGATTTGTTTCTGATAACTCGAAGCTTAAGCAGGGTGAGCTGGAGTAGGCTAAGCACCGGGAACGTCCTCGCTACCTGGGTGGAAAGAAAACATATAAAGCATGAGCTAAAAGCCCAATGAGTGACTAGTTTTGTAAAACTGTCTTTCGTTTGGAAGCCAACATAGTAAAACCGTTATCACAATACGTATAAAATATGGATTCAAATCATAATTATTGAAAGAACATGCTCAAATGCCTTTGCCAAATCATACATGATCGTTTCAGAAAAATTATACAGAAATCCAGATTAATTTTATAATCATTTTCCTTAGTTGAGGCGGAGCAAGACTCAACGCTCTCAACGTCGAAAACAACCTTAGTTGGGGTGGAGCAAGACTTAACACACCCAACGTCGAAAACAATATATTTTCCTTAGTTGATGCGAAGCAAAACTCAACACACCCAACATCAAAAACAACCTTAGTTGCGGTGGAGCAAGACTCAACACACCCAACGTCAAAAACCTCTATGTGCACATAGGAATATCTCGAGATGCCCAAGTACCTTCTCCGAGTCCATCAGTACTGGGTCCCTAGTCACAGGGTTGCCCACATGCCTTCTCAAATGTCCCTCAACATTGGGTACTTTAGAAAACATTTTTAGAAATAGGTATGTTTCACATAAACAGTTCATTATAAACACCTTCTATGGAAAACAAAGTGTTTCTCAATAAATATCATCTCATAACATGTTTTTCAACAACTCTTGAAAAACAGATAAAACATGCCTTCATGCCATTAATATCAAGTATAAGCAACCATCATGCTTTTCAAATCATCATAAAATTACTTTCAATAAGAAAGCCTGCCTTATAATCAATACAATAATCCATCATGCTTTTCAAATCATCATAAGAAAACCAAACTACACATTCTCAATAAAATCATTTTTAAAGAAAGAAAAGTGTCACTCACAACTTGTCCTAGGCCCTGAGCGGATTATACGCCTTCCCTAGCTCTTCTTGGCCTGTAAATACACATTTCTCGTGTTAAGCTTTCCTAAACTTCTTTTCCATAACCATTAAGTTGCATAATTAAACTCCAAGCATGCTTCAAACACCAAGACTCATTTCTCCCAAAATAATTCATAATGAGCGAGATTACTAGCGAGACTGGTCTACAAATATACAACACTAGCGAGACCATAATGAGCGAGACTAGCTAGATTCACTTTGAGTAGCGATACCTAGCCACACTCAGCGAGATTTGAGAGAAGCATAGCTCTTTGCGTTTCCAGTGACACTCGTCTCGCTACTCACTCTCCAACTTCTCAGCGATACTGCAATACCAGCGACACCCGACAGCCACAGTTTCTTCCTTTCCTTTTATTCTCACTTCTACCTGATAAAAATCACATTTCCAGCCAAAGTCAGAACTTCTTCCATTCTACAAACTAGTAAAGGAATAGGTTCTCTAACTTACCTCAAAATTTCGGAGCATGATTCTTCTCCGTTTGAGAGATATTCTCAAATAACACCCAGTTGCTCTCAATTGCCTAGAGAATCAATAGCACTTACTTCCACCTACGATTTTACATGTTTCCTCTCAAATTCAACTCAAACATCCTTCATAGAAATGGTTAGAAATTGAGTTAACTTACTAACCTCAAAATTTCAGCCCTAGCTTCAACTTCCTCAGCTAGCACTTCTCCAAACACTAGACCTTGCTCGGATTTCACAACCACAATCAAACTTCCTGTTCCAGCTTTAGTTACATCACCAAAATGAATAGAATTCCACTCGAATTCGATATGAACACCTTTTTCTACCCACCTTCGTTGTTTTTCTGAAAAATGGAACTGGCTCGAGCTTTGGAAAGTGTTTTAAAATGATAAATATTTAGTCCACTCATATATATATGTTGCCGACTTAACCCCCACTTCCATTCCTTTTTAAAATAAATTGGCCGACGCAAACTCTTTCACCAACACACCAACGCATAGCAACCCCTCGATGCAACCTACCTCCAACGCCCACAGCAGCCATCCACACACAACTGCCTTCAACGCATGGCAATAACCTTCAACGCATAGCTGCAGTCCATCGCATACAGCTACTCTCCAATGCATAGTAACCTTACCAACGCATGGTAGGTAAAGTACAACTTCTCCCGGCCAAGTTCCAACTTCCCTTCCAACGCGTGTGACACCTTCAGCGCATGGTGACACCTTCAACATATAGTAACTTTTTCATGGTGACACCTTCAATGCATAGTAGCTCTATCAAAATATAACAACTCTTCAACCTTATCAACGCATAGTCGTGGCCAACACTTAACAATTTTTGCTCCTTCTGCTCCTTCACTCTCGACCACCATTCCTCTTTACAACGCATAATCACATAACTTCTTCTTAGCTTGTCTTCTCCCAAGACTCAGCATGTTTTACAAGTTAGGGCTTACAACATGCCTCCAAGACCTATAATGAATTATGAGCAAATCATGGAGAAGCATGTTAAAAATGAAGTGGTGAGTCCAATAAAATCTAAGCATGATGATTCTTTAACGATACTTGACTATATTAGAAAAGATGATGTCCAACTTGATAATGATTTGTTGACTAACTCACTAAATGCTAATGAATATGTTTGTGAGTGTCAATGTGGGCGGATACTAAACGTTCAAGGCAACCCAATGCATGGAAGAAAGAAACCACCTTGGGATCTGCCGTGACTCGTGAGCCTCGTCTAACTCGAAGACGTTAAACCAAACGCTTATTAGGAGGCAACCCAATTTTATTGCTTTCTTTACTTTTCTTTTTATTTTGTTTTCAATAGATCTATGAGTCACTCATATGCTTTATCTCTCAGGATCTTAGTTTATCACACAAAGCACTCCTTACACCAAGCCTGTTTGGTGTTTTCCCGCTTGCTCCCAGGCTTGTTTTTTCTTTGTTAGATGCTTTTATGCATTGGGGACAATGCACAATTCTAAGTTTAGGGTGGGAGGTGTCTCTTGTACTTTTGTGTGTTTTCTTATCTTGCTATGCATGTTTGTGAAGTTTTAATGATCATAAACATGTTAATTTTGAAAAAAAAAAATTTGAAAAATTTTGGAGCTTTCAAAGTTAATCAGAATGTTGTTTATGGTTGTGTGCCTTGATGTTGATTGCCCATGGTGAGATTCGAATTTGCATGATAGATGACTTATTTTGGAAATAGAATAGCAGTATCTTAAGCTAAATTCATTTAAGTCCCTCTTAAAATCTCTCATATTCTTGAGCACATAGCCACTTTAATTCAGAATTTTTAACTAAAAAAGAATTAAGTTGGGTGTATTTGGTTGTCACACCGAAAGGCCCCACCGGTGAGAGAGTGGAAATGCATGATAGTTTGTAATCTTCGACTAAGGAAAAAGAGAAAATAGTATACATGCCTTGAGAAAAGAAAAAGTGTACACAAAATATATGAGCTTTATTTGTCTATCTTTTTAAATGTTAAACTTGTAATCAGTATGCATGGATCGGGGTAAAAAGAGCTGCCTTTGCTGTGATCGGTAAGGACGCCTGGAAATTGACTAGATACGAGTCTCTATAGTGAATGTGTGAAAGTTAGTGCCTCTAGATAAAAGAATGCAAGTATAGGGCCCATGAAAAAATATGATTGAAAGGCACTTTAGTGGATATATTACTCACTTGAAATGTATGAAAGCTTGAAGATTGGTGCATGAGCTAGAGTAGAGGGAAAACTAAAGAAACTCTCTTAAGTTCCAATTTGAGTTCTAGCATTTTAAATTGGAGGTTTACACACACACATGGGAGATAGCAAGATTTTGGCCTTAAATAATTATAACGATATAGATATGCTTGCATGTTTCTACTTAAGATCTAAATGCTATTCTCTGAGACATGAGTCAATTGCACACTTCTTCATCTAAACTCCCTATTATTTGATTTTATTCTTTGCTCGAGATTAGCAAATCTCTAAGTTTGGGGTGGTGATAAGCACTTGAAAAGTGCTTTCTATTCTCTCAAATTAAAGGAGTTTATATTAGATTTCACTTGCTTGCTAGTGGTTTTCAGGTTAAAAAATTATTTTTGGAAAGATTTTTTGGGCTGAATACTCTATAAATTTGGGGTTTCCAGCAGCCCTAATCACCATTCAGAGCACGAAATTACAGACCAAAAGAGTCACAAGAAGGAGAGAATTGAGTGAGAGTGAGTTAGTTGCAAGAAAAAGGAAAAGAGTTCGAGATAGTCGTGGTGCCATTCGAATTCCGAAGTGAGAGCCAAGGAGATCGTGACGGTGCTACCTCAATCAAGAGCCTTTTTTCAATAGAATTTCCATTTCTTTACACTCTTTCTTTGTTTATTTTGTTTAAACATATTGCTTCAAACTGTGAGTGGCTAAACTCTTTAGTTTTAGGGTCTTGATGATTTGTTTATGAATTCATGTTGATATTGTAGACTTTCATGGTTTTGTTGGAATGATTATGCTTTTCATTGTTATTGTGTTTAATTCATGTGGATTGGCCATCTTCACATGTTACGTTAGATGTATGATTGAGAGATTGTATGTTTAACTTGATCCATAATAATGAATTGTTGTTAATCTATCACGAGAGTAGTTAGGTTGACAATAAAAGTTGCTAAAGACTATTCTTAATGTCATGTAATTTGTATTGGTTTCAAGAGATTAGTAATCAATTGAATTGTATGAGAAAGAGTTGTTTTTTAGAGAAAATAACTTGGAATTAAGTTTCTAGGCTTAGGCATATAAATGACAATAAAATCCATGAAATCTATAATATTGCATGATGAAAGAAACAAGGATTCATTACCCTAGAACTCTCTTTGATTCTTGTGTTTCTCACTTTATTACTTTCCTTATTTGTTTTATATTTTCCTTAACTCACAATATTAATTCCAATCCTCAAATAATTCAACTCTAAAATAGCTGAGTAACTTTAAACTTCGAAATTGGATCTCCAATGGAACGATATTCGGACTTCACTGTCTTATATTATAACTTGACCCGTACACTTGCAGTTAACACTCAAAGTGAACATCAAAATGTTAAGATAGAAATTAATGTCACAAAGGAGTACGGGACTAAAAGCCTAGAGATAGGATTGTCATGTATGCTTAGTGATAAAGTACACCATAGGATATAGAAATTGCATTGGAATTGATCTAATACTCAACTAGCCATAGAGATATAAGTTTAGCTACTTAGGATCCTAAAGGAACTTGAGAATAAAACCAAATAGGAGAAGTTTTCTGCCCATGATGGGTCACTATTGATATGATGCAGTCTCATAGCTCAAGGCATAAAGCCTATTGGTTGAAACTTGACTATAACTTCCTACTTTCATCTTTTCTCTATTTTAATATTTTGCAACATCATTCATTTTATTGGTTGCCACTTGGTTTTATATCAAAAAGTTTTAATTTCTTAGAAAAACTAAATTACATAAACAGTCTCTTGGATATGATACTTGGAATACTCCTAAATTTTATTACTTATTGACAGTGTATGCTTGGACTTAAAGTACTCTTTTTTATATTTTTGTCATCTATGCACATCTAGTCGATCATAGAGCAACATGGTCATACTATTTATGAGTAATTTCAAGATAAATAGTAGAACAAACATGGTCATACCAGTATAGAGTAACCCCAAAAGGCAAAACACCTCAACACACAGCTCAAAGCCTTCACATGTGTCAAAGTGAGTCCCAAAAATCTCATGTAAACATGACAACACTACAAAAACACATTCACATGAGTGTAGTGGATAATCACCAACGGTACAATTTTAGTGCTTTGAAACGAGAACCAAGAGGGAGAAAGAAGAGGACGAAAGGAGAAGCTTTGTGAAGGGCGAGAGCACAAAACGAGAACCGAGAGGGAGAAATGAAGGTGAGATTTGGACATAATTCCTTTCCTATTTTGATTTTCACATTTTAAAAGAACTCCTAGGCCAACTTCTTCTACCCTCAACTCATCTCTTTAATTTTAAGACTACTGATGAAGATGGTCTTACTAAGGATATAGTTGCTTACTTGTGCTCCTATCTTTTAAACTCTTTTATACTCCAAGTTAGTTTTTTCAGAGGTTAGTACAGTAATATTTCAAGATAAATAGTTTTGCAAGTGTATAAACACAAAGGTGATTCTTTTGTAGGACTTCCTTCTCAAGTTAACATATTTTTCATTGCAATTCTCTAATTATTCTAATTATAAAAAGTACAATAACTTGTATTTGTACAAGTTATCACAACAAATGAGAGGGACAATTGAGAGTCGAGAGTGAGATTTTGACAGAATATCATGTTTTACTGATTTTAAGTCTTCTCTCTTTTATTCTCTACTTTAACTTAATTTTTATCAAAAGAAAATTGGGTGGTCACACATCCAGCCTAGGATCTTTGGAGGGCTTCATGCTTTTCAAGGCTATTTTGATTTCCTCTTTTGTAATATCCTTAACAAGCTTTATTTTGGTCGGGCAATATCTTTAGCAAGATAGCTTCAAAGATCGACCTCAAATCCTCATATGAAGGAGGCAATGATTGAAGAATGGATTTAAAGAAAGTTGTAGCAATCCGTGAAGGAATCGAATTTCCAATGGAAGCTAATGATCGCCTTATGCCATTAAATTTGTGTTGAAAAAAACAAAATAAAGAGAACAACTAAATGGATAAACAACTATATATTAGCATGCTTAGGAGAAAAATAAGAGAAACGATGTTTCCTACCTTTGAAGATTGTCTTTGTTGTGGGAAACACACCAAGTCACGAACCCGTGAATAAATTCTCCAAAACTCAAACCCCAACAAATGCAGCAATACTCCTTGGGAACACCACCACAAAAGTTACCTTGTTATTTTTTGGGGAGAACCAACAGAGGAGTTGTGGGCTCTCTTGGAAAATGTTCTTGTGTGAGGGAGAGGGAGTTTGAGAGGGATGAAAGATTTTTCACAAAACTCTTATGTAACTTCTACCAACCATTTTCCCTCTTTTTTACATAAAACTGTGAGAGAAAAAGAAGCAAAAATAACTTTCCACTACTTGGGAGTTATTTTTAATAGATAATATAATATTAATTTATTATATTATATTAAATCATATTTAATAAATATAATTAAATATAATTAATTAATTAATTAATAATTAGTTAATTAATTAATTAATTATCTCATATTTAATTAAATTTGAATCATATTCAAATAATTTCCTCCAATAACCTATAGTTTTAATATGAATCTCATTCATATTAATTTTAACCTATAGTTTTTATATAAATTTCATTCATATAATTAATATTTAAATCTTATTTAAATATTCATTCTCTCTTATAATATAAAGTATAAATTTTGAATCTCATTCAAAAAAAAACTTTATATTATAATGTATCTATATACATTATATCAATTATATCATATACAATTAATTCCCATATTAATTTGAAGGTTTCAAATTAAACCAAAATGTTTTATTCTTATACTAATCCTTTATGACCTAGCAAGGGGACCTTCTAGACCTATGTTAGAAGCTCCAATGATGTGAGATTAATCAATTAAACTTTTTAATTAGATTAATCAATATTCATTAACTGTAGGTCACTCCACTAAAGACTTACAGTTGCACTTTTCGCACTATAGATATATTTCTGTGTCCGCAGAATTTACTAATCAACAATAAGTTGACTGTTCACAAATTACTCATAACTACAGTTGAGTCAAATTATCGTTTCACCCTGTAGTTATATATAACTTCTTAAGTATCATTAATCACTCTAATGAACAAATTGTTTATAGTGCAACTTTAAACTAACCCCTCTTGGGCCAGTGAGAGGGTGAGATCTCATTGTTCAAGACCCAAAATTAGCCCTTAAGGGAGTAAGTTATCTACTTATCCTAAACACGGGAAGGAGTGAATTCCATCTTGTGAAGATATGTTCTCAGCTCTCTAATCAGACAATCCTCAAAATGATAGGTGATGACTCTAAAAAATAGCTATTTTTATGTTCTTAATTCCCTCTGCTTTTTATGTTTTGTATGATTTGATGTCTAGTTGTGTAGAAATTCGAGCAAATCATGCACCTTAGAGTGTTACGAGCTGTTCGAGGTTGATTTGGAGCTACCAAAAGTGAAATCGAACACCCAGAGTTCAATGACGCAAAAAGGATGAAAATACCCCTAAAAGCGTAATTGTGCTCTGCCAAGCGGAACGCTACGTTCAAAGGCAGAATGCTGAAAAATGGCAAGAGTGCAGCGACACTACAAATATTAACGGACAAGCAACGCGCGTGCGCCCAAGTGCAACGTCGCTACGCTTTGGGTAAGAGCTCTGATTTCTACCTAGAGCATCGCAACACTCTCCAAGAGCGCAGCGACGCTTCGGCTGATTCTATATATAATCTTTTCATTTTTAGGGCAAAAAGAAAGGGGATTTCATGGAGGTCGAGAAATTTACTCAAATTTCTTCTTCCTCTTCATATTTATAGCCTCTTAGTTTAGGATTTACACTTTATTTGGGGTTGTAATCATGGACTGGAAGCTCCTTCCTCTTCAATCTTTGTTAATGAAGTTAATTAGGTAAGTAATCTTCTAGTTCTTGGGAACAAATTCTTATGTTATTATTGAGATTTGTTTTAATGAATTCATATTAAGATTATGTCTCTTTGAATCTGATTTTATTCCTTAATGTATGTTTTTGGTTGGATTGACACACCTTACCTTGAATGTATATCATAGCTATCGATTTTTGCTCGCGTGTTTCCTTACGTTCCTCCATGCCTAAAATCGATAAGTAGCAAGGGTTAATGTATGCATGCTAGGTGTACTGGTTGTCCATAGGCTTAGAATGTGTGCTTAACTTAGATTCAAAGAAACTCAGTTAATTAGGATAGAGCTTTCCCGCTAATTAATCACACAATTGAATCCAAGGGCTTAATGCACTTGTTGTTTGTTTTAATTGATCGCTATAGAACCCAATTAGAATTCGAGACTTGTAGTTTAATTAGGGCTTAGCACTTTAATTAATGGCTAGAATGCTTGCTCGATTTATTCTAAGTGATTAGGCTGCCTATTGCGTCAATGAATTTGGGTGAATCGAGTAAGTAGTTGTGATTGCATAATCAATTATGAAATCATTAAGATATTTCAATGATAGAAGTTACACAAAAACCCAATTTGGTCCCAAGACTAGAATTCTTACCATTGATTGCATTTTCCAGTCTTTTTACTTTCTTGCATTCAGTTTCATGCCTATTTCTAGTCCACACAAAACCCCCTACATTTTTCGTTTTAATTAGAAAATTAGCTTAGCGAAGCAAAGACTACTGTCCCTGTTGTTCAACTCGGACTTGCCACTGTTGCTACGCTATCTTAGTAATAGGAGTAGGATTTGGTATTATAAATTTCTTTTGATGGGTTTCTCTTTGGGAATTAAACGAAATCGAAGAGTAATTCCTATCAGTAGGCTTATTGAGTCGACGATTTAGCCACTCACCCATACAGATTAAAGAATTGCACTCATAGACAGGTCCTCATAACTCATTCAGGATTCAGGTCGAGTTACCTATAGTTATCCTATGAAATGTTAATTTCTACAATTAACAGCGTTACAAAGAGAAATTAATCATTTCATGGTCCATGCTTATACAAACTCTTTGCATAGGATACCCTCACTCACATGTCTCCACATGAACAATTAGGATCAAATTGTTTGTAACACTTTACAACTCCTTGTAACAATTACAAAGTGGGTCGTATCGGTAGTGCTACCAAAATAAGGCACCCAACTTTATTCCTATACTATAGACCTTTTAGTTATTACTTAAACATGATCCAACCTTGTATGTCAACCACATACATGTTTAAGTTTACATAAAATAACTATGGAATCTTAGTTTATTGGATTGAGTTTAATGCATAAGATAGATAAAATAACTTTTTGTTTTATTCAATAAATAAAATGTATATACAATTTAGAAAACTACAAGACTCGAGAGATTTTTATGACACACCAATTCCAACAATCCGACCAATTTCCTCCTCATAGTCCACCCGATTCCCTTCCTCGCTAAGAATCCCTTCAATTTTGTTCGTCTTTTCTTTTCGGAATGCTTTCAAGTGGAACCATTTAGTATTTTTATTCCCTCTTTAAGCCAAATTTCTCTAGATCTAGTCCTCAAATAAATCTCTTCTTCCTCAGGAAGGGAATTGAGCTTTTTTTCACCTTTAATGACTTGCTTAGTTTGGTCACCGCAAGCCTTTTGAAATCATCTCATCAATTTCTCTCTCTCCTTTCGATCAATGGCCCATTTGATCGAGCTCACAATCTGGACTTATTCCATTGGCTAAGCTTTCCAAGACAAAAGTGAATTTTCTGATTAAAATATTCACCTGTCCCTCTTCTCCCTTCTGTTTGTTTATTAATAGTTATATTATATTAAATTTTCGTAGGGGTTATCTTTATTTTTATTTTAGAAAGAGGCTTTATCTTTATTTAAATTTTAGATTTTCTTGCTCTCACCAATTCTTTATCTCTTGCAATCCAAATGGATTTTTTTTTCATCTATTTTTGCCCATAATTATAAGTCTCATTCCATCCTTTAGAACTTGGAGTAGTTTAGTGGTCATTTAGTAAATTCGATTAAATATTTAAATATTACATTTTTCCATTTTTCTAACAACAAAATTGTTTTACTTGTTTTCACGATGCACATTTAAAATGTGTCATTTGTATCGTTAACTTTTGATAAAACCTCATAAACAGACCTTAAGATTTAATAAAATCCCTATAAGTAATCCCTACTATAGAGACTAAATTCTAGTTATAAACCACATGAAATGAATTCTAACTGTATCTGAATCATAGTAATCAAATTTGCAATTGAATTTAACATTTATAAAAAGGTGTGAGTTTCTTTATTTTGTTATTATTTTTTAGGAATCGTTTAGGGCGCTAAGTCGAGTTTTGAAGTCTGGAGTTCATATGCTTGTAAAGTTAGGAAGTTTGGGTTTGAGGTGCAAAATTGTTTAGTCTGGAGTTGAGGAAGTCTATGTTTAAGATGTAGAGTTGGGTTATTAAGTTAGGGTATTTGGTACAGTTTTTTGTAACCGAAAAAAATATGCATTTTTTATGGTTATCTTTGTTTGCTTAACTTTTTGTTTCACCCTTCAACTACAAGCACCTTTCCCTAAATTTTCAACACTCAATTGAGATGCCAACTTAAAACATTCACATATATTTTACAACTTATTACGTTTAACCAATATACTTGAAGTAGACAAAAACTCTTGTTTCATACAAACAACAAAACTAGAATATACTTTTACATTATTGAAATGTATGGTTGTACTATGCACAACAAAAATTAGGTCACAAAAGGGGTTTATGGCTTTTTATGGCATCTTATGTTAAATTATAGGCTAGGGTTTATTATACATGCACGTATGTTGGTGTAGGAATGATCATGGGTGTATAAGGGAAAGGGAGGACAATGATCTCCAATGGTAAGAGACTTTTTAGATGAAACCAAAAGTAAAGCTAAAACGTACCCAAAATGCGTGTTATTTGCCTTAGATTTAGAATAGTTTTAATATTGTGTTAGTTGCCTTAGATTTAGAATAGTTTTAATATGATTTCTTTAGATTTGATGTCATTTGTCAGTAATTCCCAAAGTTATGTTCGAGATCGAGATCCAATGTCAAAATGAGCTAAAAATGACCTAAATATGCCCAAGGAGATCAAAACTGAGTCGGCATCAAAAGGAGGGAAGAAAAGAGGAGAAAAATTAAGTTGTCATGAAAATAGGGCAGTGCCACAGCACTAAACTCGACACAAAATCATTAGCATATAAATTTGGAGGCATGTGCAGCGCCATAACGTTGCAAACTCAATGTTGTTTTAGGAAACATATTGTTTTGGGAAATTTCTTTTATAAATAATCTAGAGTTTGTGGCAGCCAAAATCATTGAGCAATTCACGAAATTAGAGAGCCTTAGAGAGTGTTTTAGCCTGAAAATAGAGGGAGAAAATTTAGAGGTTTGTTTGGAGGTCATTCGAGATTCAAAGGTACAAATTAAGGAGATTCTGACGTGTTCCATGGTTAGAGATCATCATGATAGTAGGTGTTTCCCTCTTCTCTTTGTTCTCTTTACTTTTTCATGGTTATTGCAATTTATGAGAATATGTTTGTAGCATGAGCAGCTACACATTGTAGTTCTAGGGTGTTGATGAACTTATTTATGGATTTAAGTTATATTATTTTCTATTAATGTTATATTCTTGAATGTTTTCCAATATCAATGTACTTGATACATTGATTGATGCTCAATGCATGTTAAATTAAATGCTCAATTAAAAAGATTATATATTTAATTTGATCTATAGTATTGGATTGTTATTAATCTACCATACAAAATAGTTAGGTTAATAATGAAAGTTAACCATAACTATTCTTAAAGTCATGCTTCTTAATTTGGTTTCAAGTGATTAGTAATAAATTAGGATTGAATGAGAAAAGATTGTTATTGAAAAATAATAATTTAGAAAATAGTTTCTAGACTTAAGCATATCGTTAACATAATAATCCATAAGAATCTTTGCATGACTTAGTGGAGTAATTAAGGAAATCAACACCCCTAAACACATTTGTTTCTTGAATTTCAATTATTTAGTTGCTTTAATTTAAAAAATAAAATCACATGTTTTCATCCTTAGATAAAATCAACACATAGAATAGCCAAGCATAATTCGAGCATTTGATCTCCATAGGAGAATACTTGATCTCTTAGGTCATTTTACTATATTACACTTGATACGTGCACTTGTGTTTACGTCAAAATTTTGGCATCCTAAGCCATGAGAGTTTATGCCCAATGTGAACAATATCATACCATTGTATAATTATCTGAAGGCCTAAATGATATCAAAGCTTCATACTCTAATTTAGATATGTTGGTAGAATCCTCAAGCGGCGAACAAAGAAGTGGAAACCATCACATCCATGATTGAGCATTCAAGCATGGGGTATACTCAAGTGTAATTTAGATAGATGACTACTCTATGATTAAGCTCGCGAGGTACTCAAATGTAATTCAAAAAGTTGACAATTTGAGGAGAGACTTGCAATTTGAGGAGAGACTTGATAGTCCTTTGTTACAGGAGAGGATTGATGAGATTGCAATTAATATTCCACATTGGCTAGATAAAAGGATGATCATAAAGTGAGAAAAGACAACTAGAGTTCTATCTAGACTTGAAAAAAAAATATTGTTGAAAAAAGTCATTTGCATTTAAACACATTTTATAAAACTATTTAAAATAAAAACACTTATGGGTTTGATAACATTCTTTCAAAAATACTTTTATGCACAAGTTTTATTTGATTGATTATATAGACAAAATGTTTCTATTAATATCAAATTAAAATATAAGACAACAATTAAACACTATAAATTAATTGTCTCAATTTTGTAATTAGAAATCCAATCAACCAAATCTTCATGTTTTTATCTTTTCAAGTGTATAATCAATTGTGTTAATGGTTAGAGATGATGGATTGAGTTGTTGATCAAAATTGATCGCCTAAAGTGATCATGAAAGTTAGTCACCAGTGTAGGCACAAAACTGACCAAGTTGGCACAAAATTAGGCGATCATGAAAGTTGGTCACCAGGTAACCAAGTTGGCACAAAACCACAAAGGTAGTCTTCCAAGACGACTTGAGGTGGTCGTCAAAATTTGGTCGTCAAACCATTTCATCGAAGTGAGACAGTCACCAACCTTAATTATTACTAAAGTTGAGCAACAAAAGTGCAGCTAAGTGAAGTCATTAAAAAATTATTCAATAAATATGCAAACTTCAATAATAAATATTTTAATATTATGAAATAATAAATATTTTAAAATTATGAAATTAATCAAGCTGAGGTATTTAACAACACCAAGTTAGTGGACATACGTTAACCAAAACCCATCAAATCAATGCTCCTAACCCACCCCTTAGGGCTAGAAACTAACTAAAGTTTGTGCATGATTCAATTGTGTATCTTAAAGTAATGCAAATTATTGTACAAAATGGTAAGAAAATAAATACCATTATCAAAATAAAATAATATAATATAATATAAAATACCAAACGTAATAAACGGCTTTAATTTTTAACCATGAGAAAGAAACTTGCCGTACTACCTGATATTTTGCTTGAGAAATCCAGCATCACCACCTGAATCTGTGCTCCTATCGTACCGAAAAACCAATTTTTCAAATTTCTTTCCCTCGTGCCTCGTCTTTCACCTTTCAAAATCGAAAGGACAGGAGGAAGGCAACACAACTTTTACCACTTTTTTTTAATGAAACCTTTGATCACTATAAAATATATGGTCACTAATGTCAAAATTGTTCCCTAGAAAAAAACACTCCCAAATTTGCAATTAATGGCTAAAACATTGGTGTCAATAATTCTCCAGACATTCATTTCACTGGCAGTGCCAAACGCCACTTAAGAACTAAACTTTAGAGGGATGAAATACAGACATGATAGAGAGAAAAAGGCCAAGGCACGAAAACACAGCAGTAAAAACTCATTTCTTCTTTCCAGCCTTGGCAGCGTCTGAGGCCTTTGTCTGGTAAAACGAAAGGGGAAGTTGCAGCTAATATTAAACACTGCTATTTTCAAATTTAGAAACTCAAACAATAAAAAGAAGGGTTTACTCACTTTCTTTACTCCACGAATCTTCTTGGCTCTGTTCTTCCTCTCCTTCATTTGCTTCCTTGATTTTTCTACTTTAGTGTCAAGTCCATTCTGTAAAGAAAATAACACTTGATTTCAGAAATAACCCAACTCTTTTGCATCCAGACAGAAAAACTATTTTGAAAATAGTGAACCATAATTGTAAAGATATAATTATTCATGGCCTTTTATCAAATATGACTCTTATAAAGACTAAACGTCTTTGACGGCAAATTGAAGTCAAGTATCCCTCAAATATTTCAAACAAAGAAACCTGCATCTCAAACATTATATTTTCCCACATCACTCCTTATGATACATTCAAGTGAAACCGAAAAGTCCACCCCTACCCCCCGTTTTGCTTAGTTTCAATAGGGTTTCATCTTTTTTCTTCTCCAAATAAAATGATGCAATATTCCTCCATTCATAAAAGAATTATCAATTTTTGTCTTGTTACTTCATTCTCTACGCAAGTCCTCCATATGAACCAATTGCATCCTAATATTCCCCCCCAACCCCCCACACCTGCATTTCTTTGTCCCCTGCCAAATCAGAACTCAACATGTGTACACCACGCATGTTCAACACACAGTGCTCAAAGCAGTGTCCATACTTTTTAAACTAGTAATATTGAATCCATTAGTTAACAGTACTGACTAGAATATTTCATCCAATATAATGTGTGCAGGTAAAAGTCTGCAACGGAACAAAAGGGAAAAGGCGGTGTAAATAACAAGGAAAAGAAATTACCCTGATGAGCCTGTACTTGGGCTCATATTTTTTGGCATTTTCAACAGAATCATAAATCAAACCAAACCCAGTTGATTTTCCACCTCCAAAGTGAGTTCGAAACTTAAAGACAAAAATTGCATTCGCGTCCTTCACATCATATATTCTTGCTAACTTTTCCTTCAGCTCTGCCTTCAAATCAAAAAGACAAAAGTGAAATCAAATGAGCAGATAATTTAACATGCAACCAGACTTGAAACTCAAAACCATTAAACTCAAAATCTATCCGTAGAAAGCATAAATTCTAAATATGAAATGTGATAAATTGGCCGTAAGACACTGCAGGATTCATTCATTATGAAAGCATTATTCTAAAGCAGAAGCACAATCACTTCCATAACTAAAATCGACTTACCTTAGAGACATTTGGTCTTCCTGGGTGTAGAACATCAATGATCTGCATCAATCCAGAAAAGGAACAGTAAGAACTAAAGCCTAAAAATTGGAAGTATTGGACTCCATTGTCATGGTGTTGTGGTTTTAAGAGTAGAACTCCCAAGCCAGTAGAGCGCAAAAGGACACGAACACCAGTACAGTTCATCTAAGCACAAAAGAAAAGCGTAGCATGTTCATAAAACATGCTTTTAACATCTGCGGGTGTCCGGTCTAACCCTACTAAATTTCTGGTCGCGAAAGGAATCTCATAGGATATGAAATCACAGATAGGCAGCCACCATTCACACAAGACTTGTACATTGTGAAGATTCAAAGACAAAACACAAAATCACAGAGCATATAAACAATTGTCAGCTAGTTATAACAGAAGCTTAGCAGATATGAATGGGATAAATGTCGACAAAGAGAACGAATATCAAACTATAGAATTAGATTGGGCTGCATATGAAAACTGGGGTCAAATGGGAATCATTTAAAAGAAACTTATACAACAGGATTGCATTAATTTGAATATGGGTTGTTGAATCTTATACTTCAAACCAATTTATAAAACAAAGGAAACGCGTAATAGAGATATGAGGTTCAAATACTGGATTTCTCCTTAACGAAACTAATCCGAGGGAGACTTCAAAGTTCAAAACCAATCTTTCGTTATTGATAAAACGTAGAAAAGAAAAGAAGGAAACTCACAAATTGCTTCCTGGAGAGAAGCCGGTTGGTCATGAACTTTCTCGTTCGTATGGTGACTGCCTTGTCCGCCATTGTCGGTGACGAATGGATGAAGTGAAGCGAAGCGTAGCTGAGAGCAGCAAGACGAAGGCTCGGCAAAGAGGAGAGAATAAGACAGTGATGAAACCTTGAGTTATAGTGATGAAACCCTAGGAAGTGTTGCCATTGTTGCTATGATGGGTTATTGTTTATGGGCTTTCCTTCTAAGCCCGTCACTCAAGGGCCACCTAGTTTTTGAAAATTTTGATGAAATAGCCGGTTTTAGCTTTTAGGCTCTTTGTTTGAAAAATAAAACAAAAATTGTACCATTGCAATGGGTAGCAATTTGTTTTTATGATTTTGTAAATATAGCACAATATATATTTTTGCAAATATGGCAGTAAATTGTATTATGTAATTTCTATTTTACCTATGCGTACCTGCATTGCATGAGGTTAAAAGTCGAAATTTTGACCAATCACAAATTGACACATCGATTGATAAATTTGAGATCAATTACAAATTTAAATGTGTCCTCAAATTAAAATTAAAGACATGAAAGTTGGTAAATCAAGTGACACCACTTGTCCAACCATTGATTCATCTACCAATGTCAACTTATCTAATGAAATTATGTAATGTGGCAATTTAGCCAGAACCTAACCCATCTTGGGTTTATTAAATAAATTGGGCTCAAGCCCATATAGAGTCTCTCAAAATTCTATAAATAGAGAAGGTCAATCATCACTTGAGGCAGAGAGTCAGATATTCATAAATCAAAGAATTCTGAGAATTTCAACATTCATCAAAGACTAAAGATTTCAATGACAGCATCTTCTTCAACAAATTATGCATCTCTTCTCCAACGAATTAATCGCATTTTCTTCAACAAATTGAGCATCTCTACTTCAACGAATTGATCGTCTTTTCTTCAACAAATTGATCATCTCTTCTTCACCAAGTTGATCGTCTCTTCACCATTTACAAATTGAAGACTAATCTCCCCTGATTTGATAATAAGTTCGTCAACCCTCGGATCAAAGTAAATAGATCAAAAAGCCAAGGGCCAACCGATCAACAAACTAAAGGCCAAGGGTCAACTGATCAACAAACCAAAGGCCAATCCAAACTAATCGACAAGCTAGAGGTCTTAGTGGATCCAAACCAATCAACTTCCAAGTTAATCAATAAATTAGAGGCTAATCAGATCAAACAAGTCCACATATCAATCCTCCAAGAAGATCATCAAGCTCAAAGGTTGATCCTTTAAGAAGATCAACAAGTCCAAAGGTCAATCCTCTAAGAAGATCATCAAGGCAAAGGTCAATCATCCAAAAAGATCAACAAGTTTAAGAGTTAAAGTTTATGCATTTGAGGGAAGACATCATAGGATAAAAATTAGAGATTGTGATACTTATACTACAAATCAATAAAATCAACAAGCTTAAGTCTCTAATTTTTACCCTCTATTGCTTTCAATGTCTCTGTCAATACTCACATGTCATTATTGGGTGGTTTTGGGAAAGAGTGAATTTTGGTGAAAAAATATATATTTTTTAATTTTTTTTTAAATGACTACCAAAAGAAGCAAATGCATAATAACTATTAAGAAGAATGGAACAACATAAAGACATACAATATAAAACAATAAATAGAGAAACTTTTGTTTAACTCTCAATTAAGAAAAACAATATAAAGTAGGGCAGAAGAATTATTACTATTTTGTGTGTTTCTTAAAAGATAGTGAAATCTTGAGAAAAAAAAACAAGAAAAAGGAAAGTAGAAAGATATATATTTCATAACATCAATTACTTTTTAAAAGTTATTACCACACGAAGTAAATAGCTGAAGGACATAATTATAATTGGAAGAAGGGAAAAACGAAACAAAAATGAAAAGACAAGCAATATGAAGTAGTAAAAATAGAGAAACATTTGTTTAATTCTCAATTAAGGGAAAAAAAAACTATTCCCAACCATGAAAATCAATTAAGCAAGGAAAAGAATGAGATCATGATAGATATATATATAAAAAGACATAATAATGTGATTGAGTGCTAAAAGATAAGAATAGCAACAATATAGTGTTCGTACGAGGTTTTTTGAGAAATTTGTTTCGTGGAGTTGAATTTAAGTTGATGTAGTTTTGATGCGGATGTGGTTATGGAAGCAGAACGCGTAGATGTTCTTCCTGTAGGAAGAATTCTCTTTAAGCTCGGTAGAATTTTCCGACCCCACAAATGAAAATAACTCTTCTATTTATAGAGTTCTCATATGGGTTTTGTGGACTTGGGCTTAGTTGGTGCATGGGTTCGGTCCTTGGGCCCAATAAATTGGACTTGGGTCTTCATTGCCCTTGGCTCAAATTAAGCTCATTTTAGGACTCAATTGGATTTTAGCCCAAATATTAATACCAAATTGGACCAAATTATTTTATTTAATCCAACGGTCAAGACGAGAACACGTGGCTTCATCGAGATTTGCCAATTTATGTCTTCAATTTCAATTTGTGGCACATGTCAACTTTTAATTGGTCCCAAATTCAATTATTTGTAATTTTGTCATTAATTTGAGAAATGACATGTCAATTTTTTATTGATCCAAAATTTCTCCTTCAACAGATGCCCCTTTTCGAGATTTATGCACATGCATGAGTAGATAAATCTTGAAAAAGATAAAGTTGGAATCAAAATACAAGTTATATGTCCTCGAGTTTGACTCTATTCAATGCGTCAAATTAATCAAACTATAAATTTAGTACATAGGTTTGATTAAAATAAAATTTGGAATATGGCCTAATTTTAATTCGAGATAAATTTGAGATTCTATTCTCAATTTAATTTGACTTTGAGGAAAGAATTCTAAATTTGGATTAAATTTGGGATAAAATTTGGAATATGGCCAAATTTTAACTTGAGGTAAATTTGAGCTCTATCCCCAATTTAATTTGGCTTTGAGGAAAGCATTCTAAATTTGGATAATTTAAATTTGAGATAAATTTTGGAATATGGCCAAATTTTAACTTGAGGTAAATTTGAGGATCTATCCCAATTTAATTTGGCTAAGGCAAATTTGATATTCAAATTTGGGATAAAATTTGGAATATGGCTAAACTTTAATTTGAAATATTATCAAATTAGATAAAATCCTGTAATTTGAATTTAAGATAAAATTTGAATTATGCTTCAAATTTAAATTTGAGATCCATATAAGATCAAATCTACAATTTAATTTGACCAGAGAGTCTCATCAAAATCTATCAAAGAAATAAAATTTCAATAGGAAATCTAAATTGAATTAGGATTTAAATCCAATATTGGTCTCTATAAATAGGATTCCATCTACACATCAATCTCATTCCATTCTTCCTCTCTTTTATAGGTTCTTCTTCCTTCTCTTAGAATTTTTTTTCCTTCTTCCTTTATTTCTTTTATTTCTTTCTCTTTTCATGTCTTTCTCTTCTTTTTTTTTTTCCCTTTTATTCTTTCTCTATTTTTTCTTTTCTTTTTTTTTTCTTTCTTTTTTTCTTTCTTCCACATTTTTTTTCTTTTGTTTTTTTTCCTTTTTTCCTTTTGTTTATTTTCTTAAACTTATCTTTTGTTTTTTTTTTCCTTTAATTTTGAACTTCCACTAATAGTGCACTTATATTTGCCCTTTTTTTCTGTAGGTATGGAATATTGTTCTTTGCTTCTGGAGGTCGAGGACACGTTGGGTATAGATTGATAATACGTCTATACGCCACGTGCTCCTTGCAGCGCTGGACCCTAAGGCACATCGGGTAAAGATTGACACTATGTTAATACACCCCCATGTTCTTTACTGCACTGGTTCCTAAGGCACGTCAAGTAAAGATTGACACTACGTCAATACGCCCTTATGTTCCTTACTATGTTGCACCATCATTCTAGAGATGGAGTGAAGTTGCATCGACATTTTGGAGATGAAGTGAAGATACACCAACATTTTGAAATGTCACGAAGATGCGCCAACCTTATGGAAATGATGCGAAGCTACACCAACATTTTGAAAATGATGCGAAGCTGCGCCAACATTTTGAAGAGGAGGTAGAGTTGCACCAACATTTTGGACATGAAGCAAAACCGCACCAATATTTAGTAGATGAGGCAAAGCTGCCCCAACATTTTAGAGAGGAGCGACAGTGTCGAGCGAAGCTGCATCAACATTTCAAAGATAAAGCGAATATACACCAACATTATGGAAATTCCTCGAAGTTGCACGAGCATTTTGGAGATATAGCAAAGTTGCACCTACATTTTAAAGATGTAGCGAAGCTGCACCAACATTTTAAAGATGTAGCGAAGATAAACCAACATTTTGGGGATGGTGTTAAGCTGCACCAACATTTTGGAGATGGAGTGAAGCTGCATCGGCATTTCGGAGATAAAGTGAAGATGCACCAAACAATGCACACCTAAAGCTTCTTTCTTCTTATGAGGGATGAACATATTCAATTGGTCGTGTTGCCTCGGTAACCATGAGCGTATTCAATTTGGAATGTCACTGTTTAATGTAGATGTATAACACCTATTTTATAATTTCGCAACCAGGTGGTTGTGGCACCCTTTTTTGTAACCTTTTTATGAGCTCAACTTGAATTTCTTTAAGTTGCTTATGTACCCTTGAAGAAAGGGATCATGTCATAACGTAATTCAGAGGATTCTTTTTGCCTTTTTACTGGATCGAACTTAAAGTTTCCTTCAAGTTGCCTACGTACCCTTTAAAATGAATAGGGATCAAGTCATAATGTAGTTCAACATTTTTATTTGTTGGACTGAACTTAAAGTTTTCTTTAAGCTGCCTACGTACCCTTTGAAATGAATAGGGATCAAGTCATAACGTAATTCAAAGCTTTTTTTTTTTACTGGATCGAACTTAAAGTTTCTTTCAAGTTGCCTATGTACCCTTTTGAAATGAATAGGGATCAAGTCATAACGTAGTTCAAAGTTTTTTTTTTTTTATTACTGGACTGAACTTAAAGTTTTCTTTAAGTTGCCTACGTACCCCTTTGAAATGAATAGGGATCAAGTCATAACGTAGTTTAAAGGATTTTATTTTATTTTTTTTATTGGACTGAACTTAAAATTTCTTTAAGCTGCCTATGTACACTTTTGAAATGAATAGGGATGAAGTCATGACATAGTTCAAAGTTTTTTTTGTCTTTTTCTTTTTTTTTATACTTACCTTTTAAGCTCATGTGGGTTAGGAGCATCATGCAATTAAGACTCTGGCGATAATGAGCTTCTACATTTAAATTTCAGAAGGTCTTATTTCATCGTGGCTTTGATCATCCTCTTCATTTGTAGGATTCGTAAATATGATGAGCTTTGGTTTCATCGTCAAGGAGTCTTCTGTATTTATGTTAACAAATAGCTTCCTCTTCATGCATAAAGGGACACGACTGTGAATCTTCTCGTCGTTCTTCATGAAATGATTTTTCTTTCAAGACTTTCATATTTCTTTCATGTTGATCATTTGTCATTTTGAGACGATTAAAAGCATATGTTGAAAATTGGTCTTTCTTTTATATGGAGGTGTTTAGTCTTTTGAAGGCTAAAGTTTGGGTGGAGGTAGATGTTAAACATTGATCTTCTTCCTTTATCTTGCACATACCTAGTCTTTGGAAAACTGAAGATCGAGTAGTTGAAGGCTTGATACGATCAGACATAGAAGTTTTTTTGCTTGGTTTCCTTCGAATTGTCGACTTCTTCAACGGTTATGTGATTACTATTGGCAACTTTCGAGCATTCTGTAAATGGTGACTCACCCTTCTTGCGCCTCAACGAAGAAACATAGCGCAAGATTAAAGGACTTGAAGCTTTCTCGTCTCTCAAAGTTTTAGTCTTCGCAGGGCTAGTGGATGCTTTACTCTTTTGAGAGTTGGAAGTATTTCCTTCGCTTGACTCTTTTCGCCCCTGCTTATGGCCTTGACTTGAATTTATCCCCTTCTTTTATTAGAGGAATCTATGCAGGCATTTCTTCTCCGACGTTATCACTCTTCAAGTAAAAATTTGCGTCTGCGAAGTGAGACTCAGCTTCTGAGAATGGATTGGAGTATGCTTCAACTTTCTCAATGCCCTCCTGATAAAATTTGAAGCATTAATGTAGGGTAGAAGTTATCACCCCATTTCCATGAATCCAAGGACGCCCTAGTAATAGCTCGTAAGTGGTCCTCGCACTACTAGAAATTTGGCTTTTGTTGATGGCTAAAAAAAATAAAGAAAGACGTATTTTGATGGCCAAAAAACATCGTGAAAGCCCATCCATCAAGGTAGGTCGTTTTCTTAATGACCAAAAAACATCAACAAAAACCATAACTTGATAATCATGGCCATCAAGATAAGTTATGTTGATGTGTTTATGGCCATCAAGTATTGGAGCTTGACCATCAAGAAAGATTGTTTTCTTGATGGCCAAAAAACATCAACACAAACCTTATCTGGATGATTTTGGCCATCAAGATAGTGTTTGTTGATGTTTTTTGTCCATCAAGTATTGGAGCTTGACCATCAAGAAAACGTCATTTCTTGATGGCCAAAAAACGTAAACACAATCCCTATCTTGATGGTCATAGCCATCAAGATAGGTTAGGCTGATGTTTTTTGCCCATCAAGAATTGGAGCCTGACCATCAAGATATGGACTTTTGTTGATACTTTTTGAACATCAATGTATATCAATATTGATATTTTTTGTCCATCAAGTATTTGTAAATAATCATCAAGAAAACTTTTTTTATTGACTTTTTTGGCCATCAAGATAAATGTAATACGGTTTGTTTTTATTGACGTTTTTTGGCCATTAAGGATCCACATTTCTTAACGTTTTTTGGCCATCAAGTATAACAATTTGTTAAATTAAAAAAAAAAGAAAAAGAAAAAGAATCGGGTCATTGTGACCCCTTACAAGCAACTTGTAATCGACCCCAAAATTGTTTTATACCTGCAATCTGCATACACTCCAAACAACTTAGATACAATTTTACACATCTCCTAAAAGCCACCAACTACAACTCCAATTTTTCACTCACATTACTCCATCCGAATCATATAATTACACAAACTACATAACTCCAAATTTCAATCACAATATCTAAATTGACAGCAACAGACCATCTCATTGAAACATTATAGCACAACATAATGAATCAAATAATCTTCATTAATCAACTAATAAGTTAGTATCTTGAAATAGAAACATGTAAAGCATACTCCTACCAAACTTGAACCTATCGAACCTAAAACTTTGTCCCTAAATCTAATAATAAACTGTGGAGTCACAATACTCAAATATAACGTCATATAAAGTCACAATAATCAACTCTAATTGTGTCTAATTCCAATTGACTATATTGTGTTTGTCTCGTCAACTTCAAATAAACAAACCATATTATATTGATTAAAAACAATTATATTAAGTGTAAAAACTATAGTTAAACAATATGGTTTAAGCAAATGCATACCACGTCTGTAACTGTTGTGCTCCTCCGAGTTACTATGTCGTGTATAAACTTCATAGTATAATACCCACATTCCGTGCTTCCCGATTGTTTAGCACACTATATATGTACACATATATTTCAACTCATGTTAGAATAAACCAAATCTTGTAATCTAAAATATAATATCATTACATTGAAATTGAAATGCTTACCTTAACGGATAACCACATAACAAGTCGAGATCGTGTACTTGTTCGAGCATAAAACATTCTTATGCCCCTAAATAAAACAAACGCACAAAGATATTAGATTGTTAACATAATGAATATACATAATGTGAAATACTTTTAATTACTTACGTATTGACAATAGTTTTCACATCTTCACGAACACCAAGTCCCATGGAGTCAACTGAATAAACTGTATTACTCCGTAGATTGATGACAACTACCATCCGATGTATCTACGTAAAATACGTAACTCAAAAAATTTAGATAAATTAATGTTTATCAGAAAAAAATTATTAAAATACTCTTTCTAAACTTACTCGGGATTATACAGACATATCAACAACTTATTCTTTGTTGATGTCAACCTGTTGCACAAGAATGTAGAACGTTGTTCCTCGGTGCCTGAGCCACTTGAAATTTGCACAAGATGAATAAATGCATAATCCTCTAATATATTTGGGTCAGCTGCTACCAAACATCTAAGATCATAAAAAAAAAATTTTTAATATTAAAAATGTTACAATAAATTATTAATACTAATTAGATTAGTTAATTGTAAATACGTGGTATAACTCGTTATAATTGAGAGTGCTAATTCCTCCATCTGACATAATTGTTTGATGCTATCCTTCATCATATAGAAATTGAAGTGATACCCAAAAATCTGATCGTCAATCGGGATATGCAAATTAAATATTCATCAACCATCTCTTCTTCCACAAATTTTAGCACAAATTGTATCGGTGTTGGCAATTTTGACACATCAGCCTTTGGTTTCTTTCCTTTAAAGCAGCTAACTCCCGAGAATGTTTCTTATGTGAC
This sequence comes from Citrullus colocynthis, assembly GCA_031780015.1. Classification (NCBI taxonomy): domain Eukaryota; kingdom Viridiplantae; phylum Streptophyta; class Magnoliopsida; order Cucurbitales; family Cucurbitaceae; genus Citrullus; species Citrullus colocynthis. The sequence goes on from QLSR01000206.1 coordinate 188,366, forward strand.
TATCCAAAAAATGCCAAACATTAAAATGGAACATGCAAATGAAATAACTCATGTTTTCATAAATAAAGTTTACCTTTTCTGCTTTTTCTACAACCACCAAATGCTTGGGTCATGGAACATACGATCCAATTGCATCAGAAACCCTATAAACACTTTCCAACAACAAGTATGGGTGATGTAGAGTTGGTATCGTCCACAACTTCAATGAGAACCCGCATCTCATTCACCCCAACTGTTACCCCATAAACTACTTTGTTAGACCAATGTCTCTTAAAAACAGTACCTGCTGCCGCAATTTATCAAAACTTCCAACAGCAAGACTACAAAGTCTCCCCTAAAACGTACATTCAAACGGCTAATTTATTACCAATGTCAAATAATCCATCAACACAATAACTTATTAATCATGTAAATATAATTTTTACCTGATCTATTTTTTCCTCATGTGTGGGCGATGATATGATTTGTCGATCATGTGCAATTGAACGTGTTTCCTTGACCTCAATTTTAGAATTTAAACTCGTGCATAAGTTTAATCATTAAATTATAGTGATGCAAAATCAGTACTTTCTCCTTTTTCCAATTTGTCGCTGGATTGTCATTCATTGGAGTTTGCTTGGGTTCTGTTGGAATGTGTTTGTGAAAGTATAATGAGAGTGTAACCGACCCCCCTACACCTCTTACCCGTCCTTGGTGTTCAAGTGTTCCCAATACTTGGGTCAATATATCATTTGAATAACCTTTATAGTTTACACAATTTGGACAGTTCATCCTATAATTTTAATAGATAAACATTTTATTTTTAAACAAGTTATAATGTATTACATACACTCATAGAGAAGCAATCATTAGATTATTACTTACAATTTTCATTGCAACCTCTTCAACGTCTTTATTTAAAAATTTTCCATTTTTTCTTAATCGAGCATATTTCCAAACAGTAACTCGATCTGCTGTTGGAGACAATTTTTCTTGTTTTTTCTACAAGTATATATGAGTAAACTAAAATTTAATAAACACAACATAATAAATTATTGGTAAATAATAAATTATTATCACATAAAACTTACCAACTCCTCATTTAAATTTGCATAACCTTTGCGTGATATTCTATGATTGTATTTGTATTGTTTGTGCCGCTCTTTCTGCAAATTTCTACGTGCCTACAATACACAAAAAGAACACAAGTTAAATTAAACAACATATTTGGTAATTCAAACATAAAATAATTAATAACACTAACCTGGAAGTCGTCTGATAGAGCTTGATTAACAAAAATTTCTCAATCAGCTAGATCAATAGAAGGATACTCAGATGGAGGAAATTTCAAGCATTCTAGAATGTTTGTATATGGGTCAATGTGCTTACTCCTCAGACAATTTTTGAAGTTCCGAAATAAAATACCAGCTTTTATTAAAATATCCTTCTTAGATTTCGAGTTTATCACAACAGACTTTTGAAAATTACAAAATAACATACATGTAAACATATCTAAATCCAAGTACGTCATATTTTATTGAATTAAACATTAAATGCATACAAGTTACCTGAATGCTCACAAAAAAAATTTCTTTCCGTTTTGATGGCACGTTTTTCCATGAAGCATATAAAATTGGTATGTGGTTCCTCACACAAGTCCCAATGTAACTTACCATTTTAGTGGCATTTTTCCCAATCCATTAGCCTTGATCATTATACTCAATAACCCACTGATCTCCATCTGATCTAATCTGTGTTAGTTGAATCATAGTGATAGGACCACGAACCGATCGGCGGGTAGACAATGTCTCCAAATCATGTGTCGTTTCTAACTCGTGACCATTACTACCAAGTGAGACGTGATCATCGCTACTAGTGTCCATTTGTAAATATCCTACAATGAAAGTAAATGTTATTAGTGGACTAAAAGTAATTGTAACTAATAAGCAAAACTAATCAATGAAGTTAATTGAAACACTCAAATTGTTAAGGAATGCAACACAACATGCCAATACATTATAATAAGTCATACCATCTATCATTCATTATCATTAACTATCCAAGTGTCATCACAGTCATTTTGAATATAGACACAATCATCTTCGTTCATGTTCTCAAATGTATTTAAAGCAACAACATTTTTAGAACTACTGTAATTTAAAGTTATATCACCTAACTAATCTTCGTTGATATGATTTTCGTAATCCCTACTTGGAGGGTGCAACACAACATGTCATCGAGAATCACTTGGGTCTTCGATAAGATCAACTAGTTTAAATCTCAAATCATTTGTTCTAACACCGCTAACACTATCAACCCAATTACATTTAAACATTATAATCTTAAGAGTAATATAATTCAACTCCCACATCTCTTGAATCACACCACAAAATGACATGTTCGTCACTATTTGATTTTTATCTTTTGCACTAGCTATCTACATTGCTTTCGCTACTAAACAAACAACACTATTTTGCACATTACGAGCACCATCACGGTTCTCTGTATTGTAACGAATTCCATTCACAAAATAACTAACATAAGTTACACAGTAGGCGAAGGGTCATGTGATATCCATCTCACTATATCAGATATTGTATTATTCGGTAACTCAATCTCTATAGCAACCTATGAATGTATAAGCTTAAGTTATAAGCATGAAACTAAGAATTTGTAAAAATATGTAATCAAAACACAATAGTAATTGTACTTCGAAGCATACATGATCACCAAACCAAGAAATGAAAGTTCGATTAATCTCATCTTGTAGCCAATTTTGGTTCCTTGACTTTGATGGATACATTTTTCTCAAATAATTCATATGTTTCCTAAAGTGACATAAAATTCATCACGGTTGTTATAAATATCAAATTATAGGCAACATGATAAAAAACATGAGCTTAAGATTAAGTCAACATACTCTATGTAAGGTTGTACGTCATCTGTATTTTCCAAAAGATAGAAATGAGCTTGCATTAGTTGTTCTTTATCGAAATTCATGTGTCAAGCTGCAGATGAGGGTCGTCCTACTTCATCGTTCTGACCTCAGTCGATTTCCTTTTCAAGTCCAATCGGCATCCCATCGTGTAAAAATTCTTTACAAAATTCTACAGCTTCCTCAACAATATACCTTTTAGCAATACAACCCTCCAGTCAATTCCAATTTCGAACATATCCCTTAAGAACTTTCATGTAACGTTCGAAAAGATACATCCATCAAAGATATACCGGGCCACAAAGACGAACTTCTCTAACTAGATGTATAGTTAAATGCATCATTATGGTGAAGAACGACGTAGGAAAGTATTTTTCAAACAGACACAATATTACTGCAATCTCATGCTCCAAGACACTTAAATGGGTAATTTCTACCACCTTACTGCATATAGCGTTAAAAGAAAAATAGAATCGTGTGATAGCATTTCTCATGTGTTTAGGTAGTACACTGCAAAATGCAACAGAAAGCAATTGTTACATGAGCACGTGACAATCATGAGACTTTAACCCTGTCACTTTTAAAGTGTCAATCGATACAAGACTTTTTATATTAGAAGAATACCTTTCAGGAACTTTCATTTTTTACAATGAATCACAAACAACATGTTTCTCATTTTTGGATAACGTGTAACAAGCAGGAGTATGTATGTCCTTCTCCCCACAACCTTTGGCGCCAACTCAGGACGAATGTCTAATTATTCTAAGTCACGACGAGTCTACAATCCATCATTTGTCTTGCCAAGGATGTCAAGCAAGGTACCCAATCAAATTCATGCATACACTCTTCTCAATGTGCATAACATCTCAACAATGTCGAACGTGAAGCTTTTTCCAATATTCAAGTTCAAAAAATAAGAATTCTTTTTCCAACAACTGCATAAAGAACTTATCAGATTCTTATCTTTCGACAAATGAAACTCGTAAGGAAAATCATTATTAATGAACATTTCAAATATACTTTCTCTAGAACAACGGTTGTGGAGCCATTCCAAGTTCTTTTTCATCATTGAATACTTTCTTTTGTTTTCGAAATGGATGGTCAGGTGATAAAAATTTTCTATGTCCAAGATCTGCCATCTTTTTTCCAAATTTTAAATGTATGGCAGATGTGTTTTCGCCGAATATTGGACACGCGCAGTACCCTTTAACTGTGCAACCCGCTAAATTACCATATGTAGGAAAATCATTAATAGTCCACAACAATATTGCCTTTAATTTGAAAACTTCATCTTGATACCCATCATAACATGGTACACCATCATTCCAAGGAATTTTCAAATCATCTATTAAAGGGGCCAAATATACGTCTATGTCGTACCCCGGTTGCTTTGGCCCAAAAATTAACGTTGTTAACATCATAAATTTATGTCTCATACATAACCAGGGTGGAAGGTTATATGTCATCAAAATCACAGACCAACAACTATACTTACTATTCATCTCACTGTGAGGATTTATCCCATGAGTTCATAAAGTAAGGCGAAGGTTCCTCTCTTCATTTCCAAACTCAAGCCATAAATGATCGACCAATTTTCAAGATGGAGAGTCAGTTGGATGGCGTAGGTTTTCATCAACCAATCTTTCATTAGCATGCCATGTTATATTCTTTGAATGCATCAGACTATTGAACATTCTTAGAAATCGAGGTATTGGTGGAAAATACCATAAAACCTTAGTAGGTGATAAGCCCTTGAAAAGTGTTTTTTATCCTCTCAAATTAAGAGAGTTTATATTAGACTTCACTTGTTTGCTAGTAGTTTTCAAGTTAAAATGAGAAAAATTAGAAGAAAAGACCAAAAGATCAAAACCGACAAGAATACGATGAAAACAAGAAGCAAAACTCAACATGGCAAAAATTGGGGCAGTGTCGCGGCGCTAAAACCTAAAAGCATGGTCTGCGAGAGATAATCGCAGCGTCGTGGCGCTCTCCAATAGTCGCGGCGCCGTCTGCATAACTTCAATAGCGTCGCGACGCCAGCTTACCATAAATGAAAAAACTTGTTTTTGGAAAGATTTTTTGGGCGGAATACTCTATAAATTTGAGGGTTTCCAGCAGCCCTAAGAACAATATAGAGCACGAAATTATAGACCTAAAGAGCCACAAGAAGGAGAGAGTTAACTGAGAGTTCATAGAAGAGTTCCAAGAGTGAGTTAGTTGCAAGGAAGAGGAAAAGAGTTCGAGATAGTCGTGGTGTCCTTCGAATTCCAACGTGAAAGCCAAGGAGATCATGATAGTGCTACCTCAATCAAGAGCCTCTTTTCAGTACAATTTCCCTTTCTTTACACTCTTTCTTTGTTTATTTTGTTTAAACATGTTGCTTCAAGCTATGAGTGGTTAAACTCTTTAGTTTTAGGGTTTTTATGAATTTATGTTGATATTGTAGACTTTCATGGTTTTGTTGGAATGATTATGCTTTTCATTGTTGTTGTGTTTAATTCTTGTGGATTGGCCATCTTCACATGTTAGGTTAAATGTATGATTGAGAGATTGTATGTTTAAGATCTATAACAATGAATTGTTGCTAATCTATCACGAGAGTAGTTAGGTTGACAATAAAAGTTGCTAAAGACTATTCTTAATGCCATGTAATTTGTATTGGTTTCAAGAGATTAGTAATCAATCGAGTTGCATGAGAAAGAGTTGTTTTTTAGAGAAAATAACTTGGAATTAAGTTTTTAGACTTAGGCATATGAATGACAATAAAATCCATGAAATCTATAATATTGCATGATGAAACAAACAAGAATTCATTACTTTAGAACTCTCTTTGACTCTTGTGTTTCTCACTTTATTACTTTCCTTATTTGGCTTATATTTTCCATAATTCACAATATTAATTCCAATCCTCAAATAAAATTGATTCAACTGTGGAGTAGCTTAGTAAAAGTGCGCATTAGTAGACACTCCTTTTTTCACTTCAGAAGAGTTCCTATGCTTTTTCCACCTTAACTCATTACAATAAGAACAATTAGATGCATCAGCAAACTCTTTTCTATATAGGCAACAATCGTTGAGACACTCATGAATCTTTTCATAGAATATTCCTAAAGTAACTAAAAAATTTTTGCCTCAACGTAGATTTTGGCAACTCGTTATTTTTGGGTAGTATACTTTTCAACAATGTTAACAGTTCTGTAAAGCTAGTATCGCTCCACTCAAGTTTTTCCTTCAAGTGATACAATTTGACTAATATACCCAACTTAGTCAGTTTTTCACACCCATGATATAGAGATTTCTAAGCATTTGCAAGTAACTTATTAAATTATTTGGGATCATCAACACTATGTTGTTGTGCCGCTTCAATCATCTCAACAATGTTGTCATCAAAACCATCATTAGACACTTGTTTGTCAATGATTTTGTCTGATTTTGATATTATATTTGATGAACAATACCTAACAAGATTTTCTTCATGACATATCCAATTATCATATCTTAAGTCAATACCATATATTAATAAGTGGTTTTTCACTTTTTTAGTGTTCAACATCTTGCAATTTCCACACTTAACACATGAACATCGTATAGAAGTTTTACCACTTAAATGTATTTAAGCAAACTCAATAAAACTATCAACACCTTCTTCGTATTCGTTAGATAGTCTATCTTTTTTCATCCATATTTTATCCATTATGTTAAAACCTAAGCAAATGAAGTGAATAAGTCATATCATATTATACTAATGAGACAATAAAGACACATAAGAAACTAAAATACAATGGAGTACACATTTAGCTTAACTAAAATTATAACACATCATATAAGTGACTACGATAGCTGCAAGATAGTCATTCCATATCTAAATTTAGAAACATATATAATTAAAATATAATTGTCAAGATTTAAAGATATCAAAATAAATTACATAACAAGTATAATTAATTGGCCCAATATTCATAAAAAAGCAAAGTATTCAAGTGACTACCATAGCTGCACGATAGTCATTCCATAATCAAATTTAGCAACATATATAATTAAAATATAATTGTCAAGATTTAAAGATATCAAAATAAATTATATAATAATAAGTACAATTAACATTTATAATATTCCTAAAAAAAGCAAAAAATTCAAGTGACTACTATAGTTGCAGGATAGTCATCCACCCTAAAATAATTAACATAATACAATCAACTCATCCCTCAAAATCGTAAAAGCAAAATTAACCAACCCCTAGAATATATATAATTAGACTCAACTCATTTGAAAATTTTTGATTTCAAGACTTACTCAAATTTGGGGGTTCCTTTTAATCTAATTAACCTCCCCTTTCAACACATTTTCCAAACACACACATCCATTTTAATACTTTGGTAGATAGTTGAGTTTAGCAAATTATTTATATGTCCACTAATAATCTAGAAAAATATTTTTAGTTTGTTGCTACTATGCTCTAAAAAAACATAATCATCACCACTAAACAACAAAAGAGTCCTACCCAACTACAAGAAGCCAAATCTTAGATCTCAAATCTTACAACAAAAGTGTCCTATTTTTTGTTGGAATATTTGTTTGTTATATTAGCCTACAAGAAAATTAAACCCAAATCTTAGAGCAACCAAATACCAAAATTAAAATTAAAAAAACCTACAAAAACTCTAATCTTAGAGAAATAATAACAATATTTATACAAAATTATACTTCATTTTCAAAATAATTAAATTCAATTAAATTCAATACTCACAATTTGAACGACAACGACAGAGGCACAAAGGACAAACGACGATGCGATTCGACGGACAAACGGTAGAGGAATGATGGCAGTGGCAGCGACATAATCTGACGGATGGACGGCAGCGACACGATCTGACGGAAACTAGCAGCGGCTGAACAGTAGATGCACGAAATGTGACAGCAGCTGAACGCGGACGAGATCTGACGAAAATCTCGTCGGACGAGCTAGATCTGACGGCGACGGACGAGATCTGATGAAAATCTCATCGGAGAGCGAGATCCAACGATCCAACGACAGTGCGCGAGAGCGAAAAAACCCTTTCTTGATGGCCAATGACCATCAAGGAAAGATGGTTTTCTTGATGGCCAATGAATAACAAGAAAGGGTTTTCTTGATGGATTTTGACCATCAACAAATCCAAAAACTAGGAATTCACTATTTTGACTTAACTTACGTACTTTTCAATCAAGAAAAATACTTTTTTTGATGTACATGCATATCAAGAAAAATATAAACTTTTCTTGATATTCAAAAACCATAAAGAAATGTAAATTTAAATAAATAATAATTTTAAAACTCTAGATTATGGTTTTCTTAATGGTTTCTTTTCATGACCATCAAGAAAACAAAAAACCCATCCATCAAGAAAGGCCAAATTTGTAGTAGTGTCGAGTCTATGACATGGAACAATGTGTTGGCCGTCAGGTCCCCAATAATGAGTTCCAAGCGTATCACGCCAACCACTCGTTGACTGCCTTGGTTGAAGCCCCGAATCACCAACTTGCTAATTAAAAGTTATTCTATTGAGATGTCTAATTGTTTCATGGTTCACTTAGGCATTATGTTAATAGTTGATCCATTATCAATGAGAATCTGACTAACCCTTTATCCTCGCGTGTATCCTAAGACAAACAAAGGTCCGTTGTGAGGCTTTGATCCAACAACAAGTCTTCATCTGAAAAACTTATTGACGTGCAACAAGAGGCACATGCGCGCACCATCGAAGCTAATTCACTATATGCATTTGAGTCTAGCAATGCGTCATTGAGGGCACTCTTAGCTGCTTGAGGGAGTGACAACAAGTCATCTATGTTGAATGATGGTAAGTCTTTTGGTTCTATCACCATCTTTGATGGACTTGTAGGAATATCTTCTCTCTCTATTGCGCTGACAGCATGACATGCAGCAACCTCTAGTGCTTCAAATAGTTCTCATGGAAGTTTCGAAATTATGCCAAAGTTATTGATCGTCGTGGTTGAGGGAAATCCTTGTCCTCTTTCGTAATAGACTTCAGCTTCCCTGCTTTCTTTTTTCTTTCTTTTTCTGAGTCTTGATCCCTCTTCTATAATTTCGACAGAAGCACAACTTCTTTTGGGTGGAACTCGGCTTTCTGTTTTTTCTACGAGTCATAAGGATCCACCCTTCATTGTTATCTTTAACAGACTCATCTTTGCTTTGGGAGTCTATCATTAGAATCTCTTGTTGGAACCGAACAACTATAGGCTCGAAGGTCCCACATTGAATTAAGATTTCTCTTTGATCATAATACATTGCCGATGGCAGGATATTTGAAGTCATCGTCACTGTAGCATAATTTGTTTGAGCTACTTCATCAAGATCTAGCTCTATTTTATTTTCACGAGCCAACCTTAGAATCAGCTCCTTCAACATGAAACACTTTTCAACTGGGTGGCTAATGACATGATGATATTTGCAGTAGTTGGGATCGTTGATTTTTTCTAACTACTCCAGCCGCTTGCATTCTGATAGTTGAATAAGTTGTTTTTCTAATAGTTGCTCTAGCATGTCTACAACGTCAGAGCCAAGAAATGGATAAACATTTTCCTGTCTTTCTTTTAAAGTTAGGCAATGTCTCTCACCTCCATCATGTTTCCTTTCAAATTTTGTTTTGTTTCCTTTGGAGGAAAATTTTAGCGGGGTCGCATTGATGACCATAGATCCTTTTGTGGCACTCTTCAGAATATTTTCAGTGCCTTTGACTTCATTCTTATCTTTCTTTACCTCATGGACCAAGAAATCTTTTGTTTCTCCGTTGGCGATGCTCAGGTCAATACCATAGGTGCGAGTTGCCAACTCTTCAGATGTGCGGGGTTTGATTCCTTGTAGGATGTAGAGGAGTTCCCAGTGCACGTCTTGGGTGCACATCTCGACCGCAGATAGTTTGGTAAGTCGGTCTTTGCAGTCAAGACTCAGAGTTCTTCATCGATTGATATAGTCGATGACTAGCTCTCCTTTCCGCTGCTTGGCACTTGTCAATTCCATCATGCTGACGATACGTCTAGTGCTGTAAAAGCAGTTCAAGAACTCTCTTTCTAGTTGCTCCCAACTGTTAATCACCTCCGGCTCTAGATCGGTGTACCAGTCGAAAGCATTTCCTTTTAAGGTCTGGATGAACTATTTGACTAGAAGGTCTCCTCTAGTTCCTGCATTTTTTGCAGATTTCAACAAAATGAACAACATGTTGCTTTTGGTTGCCCTTTCCATCGAACTGCTGGAACTTTGGTGGTTGATACCCAACAAGCATTTTTAAGTTGTCTATTCTTTTAGTATATGGTTTAGAATACATAAAGGAATCTTGAGATGGTCCTCCATACTGGGCTCTGATGAAGTTTGTGATCATATCTTGTAGCTACTGAACTGACAAAGAGGTTACAGAGGTGGATTGTTGCAACCAATTTTCCTGCAATAGAGTTTTTCCTTTGTCATTGGCCTTGGCAACGAGCGTTTGGCTTGATTTGTTAGTTTCTCGAGCCTTCATCTTCTCTCTTAAGGCAGCGATCTCATGATCTCGCTCCTCAACAACTTTCATTAAAAGATCTATTTTTCTCTCCATCTCTGCCATGGCTGCCTCTACTGTTACATCAGCCATCATAACAAACATAACATCAGGATATGACTCTTTCTTGGAGCGATCAAAAGTAAGAGCAGAGCTGTCGAACAAAGGATTTTCTTTGATGACAATCCCGCCTTTAGGAGATTCTGTCAACCGCCTCCAAATGTTCTCCGTTATGGTAGAACCTTGTTCCTTCTCCTACATGACCCCCTTTAAGGGACTATGAGTGATGGGTCCCATGTAGGCGTCGCTTACAGCCAGATTTTTGGACGTAGCTTTCTTGAAAGCCATTGCTTGATTTGGTTGTTAATAGAGAGATGAGAGGTAGAGATGTCCCACCGGGCATGCCAATTTGTTCGCACGAGGTTTCCTGAGAAACTTGTTTCGTGGAGTTGAACTTAAGTTGATGTAGTTTTGATGCGGATGTGGTTCGATCTCTAGTACTTGATCCTCTGATTCTCTCTCAATTGAATGCGTAAGCTTATTGTATGAAAGCAGAATGCGTGGATGTTCTTGAAGTTGGAGTCTTTGAAGAATGTCTGTGCTCCAAAGAGCTTTAGTATTTAGGAGTTAGGAGTCTTCTAACTGTAGGGAGAATTTTCTCTAGGCTCTAAAATGTAGAATTTTCTGACCCCACAAATGAAGAGAACTCTTCTATTTATAGAGTTCTCAGATGGGCATTGTCAGCTTGGGCTTGGTTGGTCCATGGGTTTGGCCCTTGGGCCTAACAAATTGGATTTGGGCTTTCATTGGCCCTTGGGCCAAATTAAGCCCATTTTAGGACACAATTGGATTTTAGCTCAAATATTAATACCAAATTGGACCAAATTATTTTATTTAATCCAACGGTCGAGATGAAAACACGTGGTGTCATGAGATTTGTCAATTTATATCTTCAATTTCTATTTGGGGCACATGTCAATTTTTACTTGGTCCCAAATTCAATTATTTGTAATTTTGTCATTAATTTGAGAAATGACATGTCAATATGTGATTGATCCAAAATTTCTCCAACATATGGAATTTCACTTTAGCAGTAAAAATAGTGAACATGTTGAAAATAGTCTAAAAACGATTCAAAATTGGAATAGAAGAGGAGTATGATTATTTTTTAAAAAAATAAAGAAAGTCTACTAATCAGCAATGATGGATCAAAATTTTAATAATAATATGTTACATAAATAGTTCTTATGCTTGAAAATGAATTTATTGGTCAATAACAAATTATCAAAATTTAAATTTCAAAACAACATACGTATTTATTTTTGTTAAAGATAACATGAATATACTTTTTTTTTTTTGTTAAAAATAAATTTATTGATCAACAAAATTGAATCATCGTATTCTTGACAACAAATCTACTAATCAACAACAAATGCAATATAAAGCAATAAATAAACAAACATTTGTCTAACTCTCAATGCAAATGATCAAATTTTAATTTTCAAGATTTGAATATAACAATGTTACCTCTTCATTGATGAACATAAGTTTTATGCATCCTTGCTTTATGTAGAACAGAAAATTTTTATTTTTATTCTATTTGAAAGGCTTTGAAATTTCTTATAAAAGTATAACCCTCTAACTTCACAAAAACAAATGTTGGGTCAAAGCGAAATAGAAATATTTATATTTATTTTTTAAATAATTGTAGTTATTATGTGAACAAGCATTAAAAAAAAGAAACTAAAAAGTTTTAGTACAAACATCATCATGAAGGATATGAAGGTAAATGTACAAACACGAGTGTGAAAAGGTGAGGACTTTAGGAATAGTTAAAACTAGGGTAATTGTAATAGATAGCAAAATCAAGAAAAATAATATAAAGATATAGCACCTCTTTAAAATATTTATAAATATAGCAAAAATTGACTAGTCTACTTTTAAGTTTTGTAAATTTCCAAGTTTTCCCTCTTGTACACATTTCCTTGGTCCCTTTCTTTCTTTCTTTCTTTCTTTCTTTCTTTCTTTTTTTTTTTTTCTCCAAGTCTTTCTCTCTCTCGTCTTCCCGTCTTCCACTTTCTATTTTTGGTTTTGTTTTCTTTTTTCTTTACATTACTTCTATTTTTTCTTTTTCTTTACATTATTTCTATTTTTTCTTTTTCTTTACATTATTTCTATTTTTTCTTTTTCTTTACATTATTTCTATTTTTTCTTTTTCTTTACATTATTTCTATTTTTTCTTTTTCTTTACATTATTTCTATTTTTTCTTTTTCTTTACATTATTTCTATTTTTTCTTTTTCTTTACATTATTTCTATTTTTTCTTTTTCTTTACATTATTTCTATTTTTTCTTTTTCTTTATCCGATTGCACCCTTTTTTCCTCTAAGTCTTTCCCTCTCTCCGTCATCTTCTCATCTCTTATGGAAACATTAAAAAAAAAAAAAAAGAATTGCCAAGAAATTTTGAATTATGATGTTTGATTAACAAAATGTTAAATATAAATACCAAATAGAAATGGGTTGGAAAGAAACTACTTTTTTTTTATTTCTTCAATTTGCATCTTTTTTAAAAACATTTCTTAAAATTTAGAAATAAAAAACGATAATGATTATCAAACAAGTTTATTTCTCAAAAAATGAGATATGTGAACCTTATCAAATAGGCCCATAGTTTTTTTTATATATATATATAAGAATTTAAGAGTATGGAGTCTGTCAGTAATAAATTTCTATCATTGATAGCCTATGATATTGCTGATAAACTAAGTCTATTATAGTCTATCAATGAAAGTCTTCTATCATTGACATACTACATCAATCAGTGATAGAAGCCTATCATATACTTTTATCAACTATATATAATAATTTATTAGTAAATAATACTCAAGATCAAACCAAAAGTCTAAAACTTATAAAACTTATTTGTAGTTATCAGTGATAGACTTCTGTTATTATGAAATAATAATATAAATCTATCAATGATACCCACTAATATACTTCTAAATTAGTCACTCAAAGAATTTTATCATTGATTGAAGAATTCATTGACTATCACTCATGTCTTTAAATGTTAGAAAATAATTCACTAAAGCCCTATTTAAATGTGAAAATCCAAATTCGATAATTCTATTGTTTAAAATCAATGATATCAGTAATATAACTTAGGTAGATATTAGTGATATTCATGTATCAGTGATATACGTATATCACTGATATGACTTAGATATATATCAATTAAATGAATAATATTAGTGATATTGGTGATATGACTTTGGTAGATATATCAGTAATATCCGTGTATCATTAATATCAATTATCAATAATACTAATGATATAACTTAAGTAGATTCGGTGATATTTGTATATCAGTGATATTCACTTAGGTACATATTGAAGTCTATTAACGATAAAAGCATTTCACTGATAAGTTATAAGTGAAACGCTTTCATTACTAATAGAAGTCTTCTAGCGATGATCTTTTGTCGCTGGTAGATTTTTATCAGTGCATGAATTTTATTGGATGTGTTTCTATATAGGATGTAGCAACGATAAACTTCGATCAAGGATAGACTGCTTTTCTATATCTTTTTTTATTATATAAGGTTTGAATGATATTAGTGATATAAGTGATATGACTTAGACAGATATAAGTGATAGTCAATTATAGACTTATCATTGATAGACTTCTGTCATTTATAACTTTAAACGTTCATCTTCAAAAGTTAATAGCCACTAATAACCATTGATAATCAAAAATTCATAATCAACCATCATCACAAATAGAGAAACCAACGCGAGATGAAGCATAAGTGGAAAGCGTTGTTTGAACCTCATCAACTTAGCTAATAACCATTCATAGCTAACTAAAGCTCATAGTCACTAATAGAAGTCAACTGATAGCTTTTAAGTGTTAATGTTTCAACGTTGATAGTCACTAATAGAAGTCTATTAGTGATAGCTATTGATAGTTTTCTATCACTGATAGTTTTAAGTGTAAAACCTTTCAAAGTTAATAACCACAAATAGAAACATCAATGATAGACACGATAAAAGATTATCAATGATAGTTGTTGTGTTAATCTTTCAAAGTTGATAGTCATTTGTGAAAGTCTATCAATGATAGCCAATAATAGTTTTCTACCACAGGTATAGCTTAATTTTTCAAAGTTGATAGTTTTCTTTTAAAGTTGACGGTTTTCTTTCAAAGTTGATAACTATTATGGGATTGAATCCCACAATGGAAGTGTATTATTGCATTTGTTTTTTATTTTGGGAGGAAAAAATACATAGTTAAAATTAACATGCATCTCATGCTATGTAAAATAGGTTAAACGTTAAATTAAGGAGAATACCTTTGAGGACCTTTTTCTTCGAAATCTTCTTCAAGTCTTCTAATCATGAACAATACCCAATTCGTAGTGAACTCCTCCAAAAAGCCTTTCCGACTATTATTTGGCAAGAACCTCACTTGTGGGAGTGGATTAATTAAAAGAGATAGAGGAATATTCCAAAGGAAAAATTCTATAGTTTTTGGAGAGCTTAAGAATTCTTTGGAGAGAAATCTTGTGTTGAGTGAAATTTTACCCTCTACAGAAATGCAAAGTTACGTATAATACAAGAGGCAACACCCTCTCTCCAGTCACCCACTCTCCTACACAAAAGGGAGTGGGTTAATTAAATAAATTAATTTGATTAAATTAAAAAAATAAATCAATTAACTAATTAATTTATCTATTAAATATCCAATATTTAATTGATCATTTGATTCATATTCAAATGTGCATTTCTCTCCTAACCTATAATCTTAATATGAATCTAATTCATATTATTTATGACCTATAGTTTTAATATAAATCCTATTTATATTAATTTAATATTTGAAACAAATTCAAGTACATTCATTCTCATAAATAATATATAGTTTTACTTATAAACCGTATTTTTCATTAACTATATGTTATAATGTATCAATATACATTAAACTATATTTTATAAAAATCCTATTTATATTAATTTAATATTTGAATCAAATTCAAATGTATTAATTTTCCCAAAAGATATATAGTTATTATTATAAATCATATTTAAAATTAACTATATATTATAATATATCATTATATATTATACTTTATATTAATTATATCATATACAATTAATCCATATATTTCTCTTAGCTACTTTGAACAATTCAAATTATTCTTTCAAACTTTGGTCCTTGTCATTCCGCAATGAGCTAGCAAGGGGGCCTAATGGACAAATTATAAGCTTCAATGATCAAAATTAATTAATTAAACTCTTTAATTAATTAATCAACCTTTATTAATTATGTGACATACCACTAAAAACCCGTAGTTGCACTCTTATGAACCGTAGAATATTTATGTGTCCATTGATTTAACCATATTTTGTTAGTCAATCATTCACAGGTTGTTCGTAATTACAATTAGGTCAAATTACCGTTTTACCCCTATAATTACCTCTTGCACCTTAAGTACCACTGATTCTCTAATAAACAATTTTGTTTATGGTCCAACCATAAACAAAGTCCCTCCCGGGCCAGTGAGAGGGTGAGGCCTCATTGTTCAAGTCCGAAGTCTACAGTTAAGAGAACAACCAATGTACTTTCCCTAATATTAGGAAGGAGTGAATTCCGCATAAAGTTACATTCCCAGCTCCTCACTCGGTACTGTTGTCAAAATGGCAGGTACATTGAGTCGACAGTTAAGGTCACTATCGCCCATACAAATCAAAGAACGATCCTTATGAGTAGGAGTTCATAACTCACTCAGGATTGAGATCGAGTTACATGGTTATTGTTTGAAATATAAATCTCTTCAATTAACAGCGTTACATAAAGAGAGCATATTTCATGGTTCGGTCTTATACAAACTCACTATATAAGATACCCCTACTTACATGAACGATTTGGATCAAACCGTCTACAACACTTAAAATATTTGTAACATTTACAAAGTGGGTCGTATCTATAGTGTTACCAAGATAAGGTACCTAGGGGTGAGCATCGATCGGGTGGGGTTGGTATTTCATGAAACCAATGCCGAAATCGCCCTATTCGATTTGAAAATTTGAGAACCGCACTTTCAAAATATATTGTTTAAATCGATCAATCTGTTTTGGGTTGGGTCGGATCAGTCGGTTTCGGGGTCAAGTCGGTCTCTCTCTCGCTTCCTTTCCTCTCACACAATCACTCTTATCTTTCTCGCTCTCGCTTCCCTTCCTCTCACACAATCACTCCTCTCTCTCTCTCTCTCTCTCTCTCTCTCTCTCTCTCTCTCTCTCTCTCGCTCTCTCGCTCTTGTGTTCTTACCTCTCACACAATCACTCTTATCTTTCTCGCTCTCGCGTCCCTTCCTCTCACACAATCACTCCTCTCTCTCTCTCTCTCTCTCTCTCTCTCTCTCTCTCTCTCTCTCTCTCGCTCTTGTGTTCTTTCCTCTCACACAATCACTCTTATCTCTCGCGTCTCTTTTTATTTCTAATAAAAGCATATTATATTAAATTATTAATAATTGTTAGAATATTTAATAATCTCGTGCTCTCACGCTCTTGCTTTCTCTTTTTATTTATAATAAAAGTATATTATATTAAATTATTAATAATTGTTATAATATTTAACAATCTATCTTGCTCTCACACTCTTGCTTTCTCTTTTTATTTATAATAAAAGTATATTATATTAAATTATTAATGAATGTGATAATATTTAATAATTTCAGTCGGGGTCGGCAGTTTAGTTTAATTTTAGGTTGGGTCGGGTCGGTTTATAATTGGCTTTTAAGAAAACTGACCCCGACCAGTTTTTTAAAAAAAACTAGCCTCCAACCCTCAGTTCGACCGATTTCAACTGTTCGGCTCGATTTTTCGGCCATCCCTGCTCACCGCTAAAGGTACCCAACCCTATCCATATATTATAGACCTTTTAGATTATAACTTGAACATAATCCACTTGTATGTCATTCACATATTGTTCAAGTTATATTAAATAACCTTAAATCTTAGTTTATTGTATTTTGAGTACACAAATAAATAACGCTTATCAGAAAATAAATAATATTTTATTTATTAATAATTTATTTACAAATTTATTTACGGAATACGAGATTTAGGACATAAATCCTAACAAACTACTCATAAAAGTTTATCATTAATAGCCACTGATAACCTTAAGTGTTAGTTTTCAAGGATGATTCCAATTGATGAAAGTGTGTCAATGATAGCCATTGGTAACTGATAGCAAATTGAATGCTAATATATTAAGTGTTTATATTTCAAGAGGTCGTACTAATATTTCTCAAATTGAAAGTTATCATTGATAGCAGCCATCAGTGATAGCCACTAGTAGCTGCTATCAGTGGCTATCATTGATAGCTGCTATTTCCATTTGAGAAAACTGGGAAGAAAAAGTGCAAAAATTGTGGGTTGTTTGAAAATTTTGGGCTTTTTGGTCTTTTACAATATTTGGGCCTATTTTTGTGCTACATATGCAATTATTTTATCCTTGTGCTATATATGCTATTATTATATGCTTGATTGTCATCTATGCAACTACCTTAAAATTATTACAAAGGAATAGAGCATTATAGAGTATTAGGTATAGATTTGGAATGTTCCCCATGAAATTGAACATAGAAGCATAAATTTTTACGTATAAACTTGATATTTGTTGTTGCCTGATTGTTCCCAACCTTTTTTTTTTTCATAAAAGATTTTACCAAATTTAAGATTTAAATCTTTTTTAATCTATCTTATCTTTGTTTATTTTAGCTTGATATAAACCAACTCTATGTATATTTGTAATAATAGAAGTCTGTCAATTATAATTCCTAGTAGATTTTATGTAAAAATAGAAGTTTATCGGTGACTATTACTAATAGACTTTTAATTATAGGGAGCAATGAGGATTGACATAAGAGCTTGTTCTAAAACTCTGGGTTCCAAGTAGAACAATGGAACAAGCTACCAGGCATCAGAGTCGAAGCTCTGCGCGAACCATTGCGGCTTCTTTGGTTAAGATAAGATACATTTGTTGCGATCGTTAGTGATATCTTGTTGGATAATTATCAAGAAATATCCTTATTAGTCAAGAATTTTCTTGGAGACAATCTTTGGCCCATTGAATTTTACACTTTGTCCAAGATCAATTTATGGCCATTAGATCTTTTACATTGATCAAAGACAATTGGAGCCATTGGATCCTTCACATCTATCAAGAATAAATTGGAGTCATTGGATTTGCTTGATGGCCAAGTCTCTTTGGGCTATAAATAGGTGAAGACCCATGGTTGTCAAACTATCCCAAAATCTCCAACAAGTGAGCAAGAGTGAGAGAAAGAGTAGAGAGAATTTCTTCTTATAAGAGAGTTTTGTATCCTTCCATAAGAAAGAAAGTTTGTAACTCCTATTTTCTATAATGAAATCTTGTAAAATCATTGTGTGTTATTTTCTTCTTTCTTCTTCATTATTATTCTCAATCTATTTTAGTTGCAATCTTACTCATGTTTCTTTTTTTTTTTTTTTTTATATACAACCTATCTCTCTCTTTCAAATTGCTCTCAGCCTCGTTGAATGTCATATCTACTTGTAATTAATAATAGAAATAAGATTATAAAGTTCCAGCCTGGTTTAAATCAAGTTTCTATCTCAAAACACTGCAACAGATAATGGTCCTCATAATTGAAGTGTTACTTGTTTCGATTTTCTTCCATTTCTCGTTCGGTCGATCTTGAATCGTTATCTACTAGTTTTCTTGATTTGATGTTTTGAATTGGAGATGATTTCGTTTTGGGTCTTTTTTAATTCTGATTTTTTTTTTTTTTTTTTTTTTTTTTTTTATGTTAGCCAGTGTGTTTCTTTCAGTAATGATGACATCTGAATCTTGTTGAGTTAGTGTAAATGAATTGGTTTCTGTGTGTTTAATGATTTACAGTGCATGCAACCTTTTTTGCTGTGTTTTTGTATTGGTATTTGAATTGAATTTGCTTTTGAATTTTGATGTGTTCTAGTTGGTTTTGACGTTACCACGGGAGACAATGTCTAGGCCTTTGTATGGAGGTACATGGTCATGGAGATGATAAATGAACAAAAGAGGTTCTTTAAATCATGGAGGAAATTTGGTTCCGAGGTTACCGTTTCGCCAACTTCTTCCCCACAATGAAATATTTGCCTAGCTTGGTCACAAGATATTTGGTGCTTTTCTTGAAGATTAAAGTTGAAGTATTTACATGACTTGATTTTACTGTTTTGTTGATTCAACTTCAAGTAACTTATAAGAAAATTTTTAACTTAGTTTAAATCATTTTAAATTCAGCTGCACCACTTATTCAATTTTAGACTTTAGAGTTCCATCTAACCACTTATATAAAAGTCTACTAAGCTAAATATTTTAGTGGTAAATATGAAATTTAGAAGTCTACTTGCACTAAGATAATATATGTTAATGCGTTCAAATGATGGTCATGAACGGCTTATTATTTTATATTTTCTTCTTATCATTCACACACACATATATTGTGGGCTTTTGAATTATTCATTGTGCGGGGACTTTTTTTTATTATCATCTCCGACATCTTTTATTATTTGAAATTTAATAACTAATCTGCACTCAATTGTATTACGAGAGGATTCGAAGAATACTAATCAATTATCGATTATTTGAACTTTGAAAATTATTAATTAGTCTCTTCATGTTGATTCGCTTGAAAGACTTCCTTTTCAACAAATTAGATGGTGCAAACATTGATATGCCTGAGTGGATGTTCTCTCAAATGATGAGGAGTGCAAAGACTAGATATTCAGATCACTCAATATCAAAGGTTATTCGAATTTTGGGAAAGCTAAGAAATTGGAGGCGAGTGCTTCAAGTCATCAAATGTTTTCAAATGCATGAACTATTCAAGTCACATCAACTGAAGTTTCCCTTATTTCTCACCTTTACTTGATTAATACAGTGGAAGTTCTAAAAAAGTTTTAAAACACTAAGAGTGGCTTGTGATGTCTTTCCTCTATTTAGAAGTACAATTTGTATCTTTAAAAATTTATTAACAATGCATTACTAAAATAATGATTCTAGAGACGTGCTAAACATTTTAAAAAAACAAACAAAAACAAGAAAAAAGATTATTATTTTCTTGAATAATTTATAATATCATTTTAACATTGTTGTTGTTATCTCTAACAGGATCAACTACTTTTCGATTTTTGCTTGTGGTATTTCTTAATCCTTAGTGGTAATTTTTGTTTATAATTTTCTTGAGATCCTATGTTTTGAAGTAGAACAATTCATTCTATAGTTTTCTCTACGGTAGAAGTGGACCCAATATCAAGTTCTAAGTTAGGAGAAGTTCACAACTTGGGTGAGTAAAGTGGACCACTTATTTTTGCCCTTTGTACTTTTTGGTAGAAAGATACATGGTGCCAAAAGCATAAGAAAAGGAATGTCGACACATTATGTATTTATTTTAGTGCAAGGTAAAGCGCTCTCAAATGACTAAATAGTGTTAGTATGTTCTTAGAGATAATTGTGAGTGTGCATCTCCAATTTCTTTTAGGGGATAACTACATGACTTTCCAAATAGATAACTAGTTCTCGATCTTGATGAAATGATCTCATATCTAATTCATCTCATGATTTATAGATTTTGTTTTTACTTTTAGTTAATGCATCTTATTACTCTATTTTAACCTTTTAAAATTCTTTTTTGTAAAAGGTGAAAGTGATATGATGCATCTTACCATGATCATGTATTGTTCGTGATTGATGATGGTTTGGTGATTAGGATCTCACTCACAATAAAGGTAGATGGTTTTTCTTTCCCATACGATCAATTTATCCATATTCCGGGAGGGGGTTGTAGTTTTGGAAATATGTTCGTATGGGGTTGATAGTTAGTTAGACTTTTGAAATTGTTCATATGGGGTGACTATAATGTTGGAATTGTTCATTATATTCTTTTTGGAATTGTTCATATGGAGTTGTCCATATTCTTTTAACCTAGAAATCCTTCATGAGGTTGTAAGTTATACATTGACAATGTTGAAGAAGTGAACTTTTGTTAAGATATTTGGAGGAAATTTTGCTTGATAAGATTGAAAATATGTGTTGTTGTTTATTTGGTTTGATGAATGTCATTTTTATATATATTATCAATGCGGTTGTTGGACCAAAATACAGGAGCAATTTATAGGTAAACATCTATATTACAAATTTAAAAAAAAAAAATCACAAACAGACTTGACAAGTTAAATTTGACAAGATATAGATATTTGACAAGTAGCAACTGTCAAGAAGTTTTGTACTTGACATTTTATCCTTGTCAAGAATACCCATATTCTTGACATTTTTTGTATATCTTGACAATTTTAACATATCAAGTAAAATATCTTGACGTTTTTTCTTTGTCAAGAACAATCATATTCTTGGCATTTCAAACATGTCAAGTGTCATTGTTCTTGACGTTTTTACCATGTCGAGAACCCTAATATTCTTAGCACTGGATGTCTTGACGTTTTTAAGAACGTCAACAACAATGACACTTGACATTGAAAACGTCAAGAAACACTATTTTTCTTGTAGTTTTAGGAGTTTTGTAGGATTTTATGCTTTAACTTGAAAGTTATAGTTTATATTTTGTTGTGACAAAATTAGTGTAAGAGTTCGACAAATGAGAGAAAAATGAGAGTATCTATATTTGAAAAATAATAATATCTATATAAGTTGTTTAGATTTGGTTTTTCGAACTCAAGAAAACTTCAAACAAATTTATGTTTATACTAATGGTGGGAGCATTTTTAAACTTTCTTTTTGTAAGACCAAGAGTGTTAATGCAACTTTTAAAAGTTCAAGGATGTTTGAAACGAGTATTAACGGTTTGACAATAAGGATATTTTTGACACAAAATACAAAGTTTAGGGGCATTAGTCTATTTTTTAAAATCATTTTCTTTTAAAACTCAACAAAAACTCAAAAGTCGACCATGTGTCACTCCTTCATTGCTCTAAGTAACATCTTTCAATTTATCCACTTTGATGGAAAAAAAAAATCTGTCATGCCATCAAATCGGGATTTTATCCACTTTGAATGTTCGACTATATCTTTTTCGTTTGAGCTCCAATTTGAGTGATTCAAATTGTGCTGAAATTGTTAT
Organism: Citrullus colocynthis; assembly: GCA_031780015.1. NCBI lineage: Eukaryota > Viridiplantae > Streptophyta > Magnoliopsida > Cucurbitales > Cucurbitaceae > Citrullus > Citrullus colocynthis. The sequence goes on from QLSR01000206.1 coordinate 210,980, forward strand.
TCTGGGCTCTACATAATGGGAACTTCAAAACACTAAAATTATCAATAAATAATAGTAGGTTTTCTATCATAAAAATTTAATTAATCAATTTGAGATTAAGGGTCCAAAAACCAACCTAATACATACAGGCTTGAAGTCTAACATGGAAGGTGAGGGTTAAGTCTAAAATCTAACATGGATAGTGAATGGGCCCACTACTTCGAGATTTCAGGAAATAAAAGTGGCACGATGTGTAAATATTGTGGCCACGTCAATAAAAGTGAAGTAATTACAAGATTTAAAGATGGCACAATGTGTAACTATTGTGGTCAGGTCTGAAACAATTATTTACAAGTGATGTGTGATTCGAGCATAAACTCAATCGAACATTTGGTAGCAAAGAAATAGAATCAATAATAATTTTTTAGACTATGCACAGTATGTGGTTACATATATGAATTAATGTTTCTTGTCCTTAGAATTGTTGAAACTAAAGTAGTTCCTAGCACGTGTTTAGTGTACGAGATGTTTAAGATTGTGAAGGCAAAAAGTAGATATGAGATGTAAACATTATCCTATCCTATCCACTATATAGTTGTTTGTAGTTTTATATCTCTCTTTTACTAATCTACCATTTTTTCATACATGATACCACATTATTTAAATCTAAGATATCAATATAAACTTGAAGTAAGGAACAACTTAGCTTTAATTGATGTTGCCCACCAAGTATATACTACACTTTTTCCAACTAACCCTATAATAGCTAAATTTGGGAATGAGGTTTAAACATATTATTCAATTGAAAATCTTTCTACTATCTAATACATGTTTTTTTTTAGTTAACTTAGTTTAGAGATGCAAAAATAAGTTGACTTTAAAGATGCAAAAAGAAGTTTTTCAAATCATTTTGTTATTGCATCTCGTGAGATCATGATTCCATGCATGTAATATAAATATGTTCAACTCTACACTCATGTTTGTCATTTTAATCCTACCATTTGATACTTATTTGATCTATATATGCTTACTTTTTAAGTGAGCGGTGGACAATGTATGGATCAAGCTCTTCCACCGTTCAAGCTTTAGCAATAAAGGTTTTATCACAAATAGCTTCATCTTCTCCGCATGTGAAAGAAATTGGAGCATATTCGCATTAATACATACCAAGCAACGAAATTGACTAGCATATGAAAAATTGGAAAAATTAGTATTTTGGTCGTATAATATGACGTTGAAAGTAAGAGACATGCAAGCTGAAGTAGAAGAGGTCAAGGAAACTACTGATTCTCGTCTAAAGTTGCTTGAGGTAGGGGTTGAGTAAGGTGATGAAGAAAATTATTCACTTGATATGCAAGTTAGGTATGTACGTCTTGATGATGCTCAAAGTAATCTAGATACACACATTGCTAGTGTTGCACAAGATTTATTTATCGATATTGAACGTGTCACATGTGAAGAGGTAATAAGTAGTGGTTCAAATAGTGATGGTGACTTTTGAACGACACATGTGTCTTCACTACCATACAACCACTTTGGAAGAGCAACAATTAGATCAAGATTAATAAAATGAAGATGATCATAATGGTAGTGACAGGGGAGATGGTGGTGGTGATGGAGGTGGTCAAGTTTAGGAAAAATCTGGATGAGGTCAACAATACGAAGGACTTAGCCCCTTCACTAGAGAATCCCAATTTGTGCATGCCACACAAGACTTCAACCATGGCCATAGAGCTAGTGGACCTAGAATTGGAGCAATAGGAAAACCTTTCATTCATAAAAGATCCACACATGATGATGCTCAAGTTGATTCATCCTCACTTGTTTCAAGTATGGAGGAGATGAGTTTGGATAGTCAATATCGACATGGAAAATATGTCTATAACAATAGTAATTATGACTATTCTCATAATAATTATAGTAATTCAAGTGATTATGGTACCTATAGTTATAATGATGGGTGTCACACAATCAATCTATTCACGGGGACCACAACTTTCTCGTAAAAGTGATGAAGATTCAGATTCGAAGCCTCTAAATTATCTACATTCTTATAAGCATCCTCATTTGGATGGAACTACGAGTGTAAAGAATCAAACTGATTTGATTCAATTCGATCTGGGTTAATTGTTATAATAAATTTAAACTGAATCAAACCAAACCGACTGATTCAGTTCGATTTTTTATTTACCCAAACCAAACCTTTGAAACAAAATTAGAGTTTCCTTCCTTACCATCTTATTATAGCCACCCACCACAATCTCTCTCTCTCACTTTTTTTTTTTTTTTTTTTTTTTTTCCATCAAACATTCACTCCTACCCGTGAAAGAAGAATGTCTAGGCTAGTGAGATGAAGAAAAAGAAGAAGGAATTGGGATGTCAAGAAGGGATCGTTAAGATTTTATTATTTTTATTCCATCGATTCTATTTCTTATTTTTCAAAATATAATATATTGAGAGAGTGAACCGAATCCATTTTAGACCCAAATCCAACTGGATCGAGTCAGGTTGGGTCTTGCCCGTACAAAGTCGAGTCAGGTTGGATTGAAAACCGACCTGACTCAACCCATTTACAGCCCTAGATGGAACATGGTTTAATCCAAGGTATCCTTCTATTGGTAGCACCAGGGATCACATTAAGATTCATGGATGACATACTTCTATTTATGTTAGAAATTTTGAGCATACTATGATTTGGAAGCAATATTGTCATTATCGAATAAATTATGCTAATGTTGAACTATAACCTCCTAGATCATCTTTACTATAAAATCTTGTATTTGGCCTTCATTTTGCATTACCTAAACTTTATCGATGAAATACTGGGTTCATAATCATTCTTTGATCTTCGCTATTATCTATTATTTCATTACCAATCATATTTGGTTTCTGATTATTAATTTACATGCTTAAAGTCATAATTTATTACTTAAATAAGCTTAGTCTAAAATTTTCACTAAAAAAATCACAATATTTTTATAAATTTCTGTAACATACGTGCTTTTTCCCAAACTATCCGTCAATATATATCCGTAAATCTAAATTGTCGATATTTACACCGATAACAATATTTTTCTCCTCATTTGTGGAAACAACTCATGGACCAGACTATCTGTATGATACCATTTTAAATTACTAATTGACCCAAAAACTCAAGCTAATAGGTAAAAACAAATTCAATATTATATTATCTAAATATTTGACGTTTTATACCTTAAAAACAGCTCCTATCTTTTTGTAGATTGATGCTATGCCATACATTTGATCATTCCTTGCGGACAAACATATTATCCAATAGATCAGATTGCAAAAGGAAAGAATTTTCTCAACAGAAATATACCAACAAATGGGTGAATCGAATATATTGCCAGGCTAATGTTACAAACAATACTGACTTGTGACACGATTACAGCCCTTTGTACAAGTAATGGGGCATCTTTTTGCACCTTTCGCTCACATAGTTTACTCTGTTAGTGTGTGAACTCACCTACAAAACTGAGGTTTTACCAGTGCCAGATTGATTGGCCAACTTGATCGCAGGCACCCCCTTCCCGCCTATGCTTGTATAGTAGTTAACTCGCTTCCTGAGGCGGCCAAGCAAATTTCGTGTGGTTTAAGTTACACCATATTCTCCATCATTTCCTTTTTCCCTTTGGAAGAAAGAGAATTCTCATAAGTTGTCTTCTATTTCATCAGGTACATGCAGCTTCTCGATGGCAGCCTGTTAACAATTGAGAGATTAGAAATAGAAGGCGGCACCCTCGAGCTCTAGTTAGTATACAAAGATGCTAGTTTGGTTTTAAAACTTCAGAAAACAAGAGAGAAAAATTCGGTGTTAATTTGTTATCCCTCGAGTTTGTGTGAAAATCTGAGGATCGAAACAAGTTGGATATGCAAGAAGATGACCTTAATGGTAGCTACATCAGCGGCAGATGGTTTCAAATCCAAGGCAAGACCAAAATGAAGCATTGCTTTCTCGTGCATGTACCGTCTTTTGTAGATCTTACCCATCAAAGCATACACGCTGCTTTCTCGAGGGGCATACTCTTTGAGCTCCTCAAGAACTTGTAAAGCTTCATCGAAACGTTCCAGGCTTACGAGTATGTTAGCTTTCTGATACATGGGAAGTGGGTTCTTCTTATCTGCAAGGATGGCCTTCTCCATCATCATCATGGCATCCTCACTCCTCTATAACATCATTGAACAATTTCAACAGGTTATTGAAATGAACTATCTTTCATGAAGCGATCATATTACTCCTGAATGTGACAGACAAAATGGACGAACCTTCAAAGCATGCAAAGAAGTACCAAGGTATGACATTACAACTGAAGAACGAGGATTTATTTGGAAAGCCATTCGGAAGTGATGCTCAGAGAACTCAAACTTCTCTTGTCGAAGATATATCATACCAAGTCCGTACCAGGAGTTATAGTGTCTAGAATCTACTCGTAGTGCACTCTGGTAGCTTTTGATTCCATTCTCAAAATCTTCCAAGGCCACATATCTGAGTTAAGATTATGATTTAGCAATAACAAATAAGTAGCTGGAATAACATGACCACCAAAAGTCCACTGCACTAATGAAAATCTCCACTGCTAAATCCATAAAATGGCACAAAGGGCAGAAGTGCATACTCATGTCCACAGAGGGTGTGAGCGTAAGCAAATCTTGGATTTAGTTGGACAGCACGCTGGAAATTTTTTAACGCAGTTTCATGATCCTTCTGCAAGCTGTAGCAGTTTCCCATGGCACACCTGCATTTCCACATGTAAGATAAAAAATATACGTACCTCCTACTTCATGGAAAATAAAATGGAAGTAGTTGAAAAAATGGGACAATGACAATTAACACTCCACACCCCCCCCCCCCCCCCCCCCCCCAGGG
>QLSR01000206.1:221054-249011 GCA_031780015.1 Citrullus colocynthis
AAAAAAAAGAACATACAATAGACATATTATCTCCCAGACTATGCACAATATAAACTAGGTACCACATGATAGATACAGACATTATATTCTGGACAACAAGAATAAAATATAATAAAAAATACAGACGGGCATCTGATCCCACAGAATTCATGTTACAAAAGACCATAACAACAATAAGGAATTTTACTCTCTAAGAGGAGACAGAAGGTAAGCAAAAGACATTACAGTGAATATTCATTCTTCAATACCTCAGCACCAGGCTCGTTGGGTGGACATAATGCAGCCTCGGCCTCATGTAGAAGATCCATCTGAAAGCATGATATTGCAAACAAGTAGCGGGATTGAGCCATTTGCGTTCCTTCATATCAGTATCCAGAGAAAAAAAGGGAAAAGTTCATGGATGAGAAATACTTTGAGACAAACTAATGATAAAAGTTCAAAAGCGAAGTCGTTAAAGATTGAAAGGAATGTAACAATTTCAGTTATAGAAAACTTAATTCGCAAAAGGGATCAGACAGAACTGAACATCAACCCTGCTTACCTTTTAATATATGGTATGCAGCATAAGCCTGATTGTTGTGCAAAAAACAGCCAGCTAGCAACTGCATATTTGTCTGTGAAAATAAAACAAGAAATCATACATATGTTGAAAGAAAGTATTTCAGTTCTTAAATAACAATGAAGAAGAAGAAGAAGAAGAAGAAGAAGAAGAAGAAGAAGAAATAAAGGGAAAAAATACCGAAAGATAATAATCAAAATCAAAACAAGAGAGAAAGCAAAGATTATCTTTGATTATTCACATACATACACTAAAGACTCTATGATTACCCTCAGGGTTCATTGGGACATTTAAGCCGTGGCCCCATTAAGCCTGTTTTCGACTTTTCTTTCAATATCTGATTCATTTCCAACAAGATTCAACCAGAGGTCCAGTGATTTACTATCGGCTACAATTCAAAATGTTCATCGTAAAAGCCCATCTTCCTAAATTTTGATCTTCAAAAAATAAAGCTGGTATTTTATAAAAAAAAAAATAATAAATTAAAAAAAAAAAAAACAACAACAACAACAACAAAAAAACAAAAAACAAAAAAACAGATTTCCATATTTTGACGCTGCGAATAAATATCAACACAGAATACATCTTTAGGGGAAGAGGAGGTGGAGGCTATAAGTAAAACCAAACCACAAAAAATCAAACATATGAGGCGCACTACATATCCAGTTTGCACAAGCAGCGAAAACGTCCTACTTTAGTCTAAACTACCAATGAACAAAAAAACTCAAAAACAAAATGGTTACACGGAAAGACCTACCCCGGCCGGATTTCGAAAATTCACCCCCAAAATTTCCCGAATTAGAAATTTCTAGCGTTTATAAGCAACGGAAGAGGTAAACCCGAAAGTGAATTAGTGAAATTTTGAAGAAGAAGAAGAAGAAGAAGAAGAGATGTAGAACCTCAGATGGGAACTCGGAGCAGAGTCTTTCGCACATGAAAATGGCATTCCGGTACATGAAATGGCGAAGACTGTGATGAACACAGTCTGCAAGTATGGTTTCCATGGGCGCTTCGATTCAGTGAGAGAAGGAAGAAGAGAAGAAGAAGAAGAAGAAAAGGGGTTTCTGGCTTTTGAGCCTTTTGTGGGGGCTCCTCAGGTTCAAATCCTAATGGCACGTGTTACCTCATTTTCAAAAAATATGGGTCACGTGACCAAGGGTTATGAATAGGATAGTGTAAATTAGGTGGGCTGGGGTGGAGCCCGTATGCTCTGGTCCAGTTCATTCTTCAACGTTCACTTCCCGTTGGAAAATGATAAATATTCCCATTATGTTTTTTTAAATTAAACTGTTATAGATCGTAAATTTAATATTAAAAAGAGTTGCGTCAAATGTAGATTGGAACATAACTCAACCCACCCATTTAGTTAAGTCAAAATAAATATATCTTAGTTAATATGTAAGTATTAATAGACATCAAATTTATAGTTCGAATTTCCTTACTTGTAATTGTACTAAAAAATTGATTATCAATCAAATGATAAAAAGTTGATCTTCATTTCTATCCAATAAAAAACTATATTTATGATATACTTATATGACATAAATTTGGATGATTTTATTACATATTAGGAGAATCATTAGATTATTTTATATAAAGCTTCTCATTTCTCTTATAATTTATAAAATATGTGTGATCTTTTTGACTTTTTGCAATTTAAAATAGTTTATGACTTGTTTTTTTTTTCATGCTTTCTTTTTTTTTTTTAAGAAATCACAAAGATATATTTAATATAGTAAAATGAGTCAAACTATTTACAAATATAAAAAAATTTCATTATCTATCAGTGATAAACTTCTATCAAGCGATAGATCATGACAAATTTCTATCACTCAAGTAATAGAAGCTATCGTAACCTATTGTTAATAAATAGTGAAATTTCTCTCTATTTGTAAATAATTTGATATATTTTATTTATAATAATTTTTATTTTTTTATTTTTTAATTGAAAAAAAATAGTCATTTCTCCTTTTTTAATGAAACTTTTAAGTAAAAATGTTAAAAGAAATTCTATATCAAAATAAGTTCTCAAAATTAAATACTGAAAAAGTTTATGTTATGTTTATTTTTGATAAATTATCTTAAATGGCAAAACTACTGAAAATATTTACAAATATAGGAAAAGGTGACACAAATAATAGTCTACTGCGATCTGATCGCGGTATATCACAGGTAGACAGTGAAATTTTGCTATATTTATAAATATTTTTATTTCTTTTGTTATATATGAAAATAGCCTTTTATTTTTTAAATTTGTTATGCATTTTAAAAGTTAAAATAATAATTTTATTTATGTTTTGAAAAACTAACTTGGTTGTATTATTTTTAAATTTTTTGTATCATTTTTCTAAACATTTTCGAGAAAAAAAAAAAAAAACAACAACAACAACATCACAAATATAAAATGCTTCAAAATTAAAAAGTAAGAAATAAAGGTTAATTTAAAGAATAATGTACTTTTAAAAAATAATGAGAAAAACAGGATGGTTTAGAAACTAATGACAAAAATAGGGTGGTTTGGAAACATATTTGGGAAATGTGGTGGTGAAATCGTGTACCCGGTACACGATTTCAGTGAACTTGTTAATAGGACAACTGACGGAAGGTAAGTTATGGACCCGGTCCACGACTTCTGTTGAACTTGCGAGAGCGATAGCGAGAGCGAGAGCATTAGCGAAAGCGAGAGCGATAGCAATAGCTAGATTGGGCTGCTAACAGAGACAAACATCCCATGATAGGTCCAAACTTATCCGATTTTTTTCCCATGATAAATAACTTAATTAATTAATTACCCATTTAAATGAAAATTTGCTTCTTACTTGTGTTTTTATTCAGTTATTGTATTAGTTTCATTGATTCTTAATTTTTGAAAATGTAATGGAAAATCATTAATTCATTTAATTAAAGATAAAAGTTAATACAAATTAGAAAATTTAAAATACAAATCAAGTGCCACATGGTGGTCTTCTTCGCGCACGTTGTCCACGACGAGGCATAGGCACTTCAAATTGTTACTGATGGTGAATTACATTGTCGATATCCTGTTGGGTGACGACAGATAGAAATTCATCATGTGCATAATATTCTTGTTGATGGCCAGAACCGGATGCAATGTTTGGTTGTAATATGTGAGGTTCCTGGTCATCGGGTTGCTCTAGAACACCTTCGTCACGTTGTCTCTGTCGTCTACAACGAATACGTTTTCGATCAGTGTCAGCAACATTGAGCCTCGTTATATGTTGAATGATATCTTCAACATTTACCATGTTTTGCTCACACATTGAACTCAACTATGGTAAATTGTGTTCTAAGGAGTAATTGTGCACATCGTGGACAAATTTATTCTACATGATAAAAAATATATATATATAAATATAAAAGAATATTCGTAGCATGTAATTTAAAAACACTACATAATAAGATGCTTACCATGCAGTAATAGTAGTCATCGTTAGGTGTGATAAATCTTATTGTGATTGAGTCGTACCAAGACAAATAATCATTAGACACATCCAACTGATTTATTATTTCTCCTTGTGCACAACGGCCATAACGTGCACGCTAAAATGATATATACTCTGCATGAGTTTGACGCTAGTTTTGGTCGTGTTTACCTCTTAAATTGATTTGGTGTAGTTGAGAGAGTGTATTACACAACGTCGATACCATTTGCCGCATACCGAATTGTCTCAACATTCGATCTGGTTGATGCCACTCTACGATATGAAAGCATATAAGTGGACAAATAGATATTAGATATATATGCAAGATCGAAGACGCGATTCGTGCTAACCGTCAACCAAATGTCTTGGTCATCATGAAAATAGTCAGGCAACAACGACATAACATATGGTGTATATGGCATCCAATTGATCTAAAACCATGTACAAGAATAATTAGAACCTAAAAATATATGTAATGTTCAGTTATATATAACATATATATTATTACCTGATTTTACATCAAACGGTCAAATATTGAACAATATACCAACAACATGTTTGCTGATTGTTTAGATGCAGCTAATACACCGCTCCATCTATCACATGGATATAAAACAATTAAAATACTTTACTAATTGTATTGACAAAAAAATTAATATATACAAAAAATAATATCTGGCACTGAATGGACGTCCCATAAAATGTTCTGAAGGTTGTAATTGGACTTGTGGTGCAACAATATTAAATCGATCATAGGCCCATACTTGAAGTAGTATCAGTGGGCCTGCTATATCCAAAGCTTGTGCATGGTTGGCTAGACATAATTCTCTGTACGGCCATGCAAGACAAACACCACCACACGAATAATTACCAGCTTGCTCAAAACTGGCCAGTAGTGGGAAGAACTTTAAGTGCACCAGCTTGTTCGACTTGTCTACAAATAGAAAGCCTCCAATAAGCTGCATGATATATGCTCATGCATATCTCTATATACTGATGTCATCGGCATCAGGAGACAATTCTGTAAACTAAGAAACTAACCACGGGAGACTTAACCTTGAGCCTTTTAAGTCAAATGGTCGAACGCCTAAAAAATCTTCACAAATCTGTTTCCAATCATGTTGCAACGAACCAGTAACAGGTTCTCCGTCCACTGGTAGTCCAAATTATACTACAATGTCCTGCAGCGTAATGGTGCATTCCCCACCAGGCATATGAAATGTGTGGGTCTCCAGTCTCCAGTGCTCTACTGAAGCAGTAATGAGGTGTCAGTCTAACTGTATGAATCCAATTTGTGCAACCCCAATAAAACCGCCCTGTTGTAGATAAGGCACTATACGTTCATCGAATGGTATAGTATGCTAAGACACTGCCTTTCTTCTCCGACAACATAGCACCATGGTGGATGCATTATCCCATACTATCTGTGATCGGTGAGTATTTTGAAGATATAGCTGAACAAGGCTAGCTGGACCAGGATCCATATTCAACACTATTAAAATAAACCAAATTCATTACAATGTTAAATAAACGAAATACATTACAATGTTAAATAAACGAAATACATTACAGTGTTAAGTCATCCAAACATCCCATGAATTTTGCGGCGACAAGCACGCAACCTCCACCTACAACCTTCATCCCATTGCTTGCATTGCACATACCAAATATCTTGGTTCGATTCTACCACACATATTTGGTAGTGTTCAGTCACACAATATTTTTTTTACTACCGTTTGTAGGTCTTCTTTCGTATCAAATACCATTCTTTTTTGTATTATACTAGAGTTATCTGTACATTTTTCCTTTTCCTCCAAGGTTGATCCTTGTTCACAAACTGAATCAGTAATTTCTCATTCTACCTATGTAAATATCTCCGGCTAAACCAACTCATTTTCATTTTCTATATTTCCTTCTTCTCCAAACAATTCATCAATTTCTACATCAATATCACTATCCCCACAATTTTTAGCTTCAATAATAACTAAATCTTATGGACGAAACGACATATTTAAATTTGTTTACAACTGTAAAGGTTAAAAAGAAAAATTAGTCCAAATCTACCCAAAATTATAAAACTCGTGGACCCAGTCCACGAGTTTACTACCCAACATAACTAATTTTCCACCATGTTATTTGCCAATAATTATTCCTATAACAATAAATGCCGAATAACAATCAACACTAAAAGCTAAATTTTTTAAATTATAAACAAAAATAAACTATTCGATAAAAACGTCTACACATAGAAATTTATTCGATTTGGTAAAAACATCTATATATACAAATTTATTCATGCATGCAAAACAAAACTTACAATCTATGCATATCTATCATATAACTATTGCATATTTATAAGATAATTAGAAAGGAAAATGTATATGCATACGTATATGGCGGCGGCAGGGGCGGCAGGCGGCTGGACAAATATAATATGCTAGATTTAACAAAGAAAGAGTGATGAGATGGTCGAAAAATCGATATCTATATACATACCTACGTGACAGCGACAATGTCGACAAACGACGGACAGTGGACAGCAAAAAACGTGCAAGATGATCGGAGAATGAAGAAACGAAGAGATTTCCGACGGAGAGAGAGGAAATGGGCTGCGGCGACGGCGGAGATAAAGGAGAGAAATGAGGAGTGAAATGAGAGAAAAGAGAATTGTTTGAGAAAAATAGGTGGGCAGCGAGAATAAAAAGGAGGGGACTCGTGGACCGGGTCTACGATTACCGAAATCGTGGACCTCGTCCACGAGTTCAGTCAAACCTGCATGCATGCAGCAAACTGACGGGGTGGCAGCGGGGCAGCAGGGTAATCATGTGCCCCGTACACGATTTCAGTGGCAATCGTGGACTGGGTTCACGATTTCGTGAAATCGTGTACTGGGTACACGATTCCACAACTCTAATTTTGGTATCTGTTTCCCCCCACCCTATTTTTAGAATTATTTATTAAAAAAACATTATTTAAAAAAAATTCAAGAAATAAGAAATCATAAATTTGAATATTTTCAGACGGTCGTTAATTTCTCTTTTGAATTTTTAAGTTATCGTACTGTACATGTTTATTGTACCCATAGTGTAAAATTTCGATCAAAATCTTAAAATTTCGACATACTCGAAATTTTGATAAATGAGGAATTTTTATTTTTCACCCAATTTTTTGGTTTTTTTTTTTCAATTGGCTATAACCTAGTTCAATAAAAGTCAATTTTATGGTCTTGTCTTGATTATTCTTGATTATAAGAATTGCATAGATTTACACTATGATGTATAATTTCACCTCAAAATTAAATTATGTAAGTTTTGTTTTTTTACCATCCAAAGCTTTCATTTCCAAAAAAATCAAACTTGAAAAAAATAAAATATATTTCTTTTTAACTTCATTCAAATATAAGAATGACCCAAGAGCAATATTGTAGTTTCAACCAAACTATCAAGTTTGTGGATTAGATGCTCCAACATCATCTTTTTGGTATTAGACATGTACATTTTATAATAAACAATTTATAATTATTTTGTATGCAAACAGTTCAACTCCTATAATTTTGTAATTAATTATCAATATTTTATATTATTTTGTAATTATTTTTTTATTTATTTTTTAAATTTCTATTCTCGCAACGACATTTACACGTATATTTACAAAATACATCTAAATGTTATCTTATTTTATAAAAATGCTGATTAAAAAGTCAACTATAGTCTAATTAAGGCCACAATCAAAGTTTCATTAATTAATTATAACAATTTCTATCAATTTTCATAAAATTTCTTGATATTTTTATCAACATTTCCATAAAATCGCGACCTCGATATTTTCATCGTTATCGATATTTCGAACCTTGATTGTCCTACATTTTAACTTTAACAAATAACAAATAAATTAATTAGTAGAAATTAACTCTCTTTTCTTTTTTTGGTTGTATATATAGTACAACCAACGTAGAATATATATAATGATTTGACTAAATTATCTTTGAACTATTGACAAATAATCTAACTCTTACATATGGTGTGGAATAGACCGTAACGGTGTGTATGGCCCAAGGAGTTAGGAAGTAGGAGTTGAGAAGTAGAAGTTGTGAATTGCACTCCTTATTTGGTCTAGGGAGATGCAAGAGGATCGTCTCCAAGCATTGGAACTTGTTGTACAAACACAATTTTCTTTGAATTGACTTGTATGCTCAACTCTTTCTCCCCATGACGCTTTCGTCTCCGTTATCTCTTTCTATTATGAAAGGTTCTTTCTATCTCAGGGTCATGTGTGATTAAAAAGTTGGACTTGTGCACAACTTTACACAAGTCAAATTTTTCAATCACACATGGCTAGATTATCAGAATCAGAAAATTACAAAATGTATTATTTCTCCTAAGACCAACAATTACAAAACCAACTACCAACAACTTACATAACTCCTTCACACCAATAACTACACAGTACACTTAACTCTTGCAAGCCACCAACTACCAAATTTTCAATCACACATATCTAAACTAATAGCATCAAAAAGTCTCATTGAAACAAGTAACATATATATAAATTTTCTATCAAACTAGAATCATATAACTACTCTGAAAGGGTTGAAATCTCTAACACAGAGGAAGCAGTAGAGAACCAAATTCAAAATAAATTGGGATTTTGAAATACCAATACATCGGGAAAAAAAGATACAAAAAACCTACTGTATTAATTCTAGGCTAAGCATGGATTAGAGATAGAATCTTACTTTCGTTGTCGACTCTGAACACCACTACCACAAACCTCTCCTATTCTTTGAGAGATGAGATACGGATTGTGGATCCTTGATCTTGATCTATGGGAAAAAAAAGAGCACAGAGAGAATTTTTTATCGAGAGAATCACCTTTTTTTTCTCTGTTTCTTTTGCAGAGTTATTTAGGGAGAGAGAGTAGAAGACATGAGATTAAACCACGTAAAGCGTAACTCCCACGTAAGGGAGTTACCTTTAAATTAATTAATTAATTTATTTATTTTAATAAATAAATAAATCTAATTTAATTAATTATTTCACTTAAATCGTATTTAAATGAACATCTCCCAAATAACCTATAGTTTTAATTCATTTAATTTAATTAAATCAAATTTAATTAAAATATTTAATTCTTTAATTAATTAATTTTCAAATTAAATATCTAATATTTAATTTAACCTACATTTGAATCATATTCAATTGTTATTCTCTCATAACTTATAGTTTTAATATGAATCTAATTCATATTAATATTTGACCTCCTTTAAATATTTAATTCTCTCAAAAAAATTAATTTTGTATCATATCCAAAATTAAATTTATATTATAAAGTTCAAAATAAACTTTATATTATAATGTATCATCATACATGATATTATTTCTCTAAGTAAATTTGAACATTTCAAATTTCATTCAAGACATAAATACCTCATCACTCTTTTCGAGCTAGGAAAGGGACCTAATGGACCTACAAATTAGAAGCTCCAACGATATGAGATTAATCGCTAAACTCAATTAACCACATTAATCAATATTCGTTAACTATAGGTACACTCCATTAAAGACCCACAACTGCACTCTTCTCATTGCAAATATATTTCTGTATCCATGGATATAGACCAATAACAACAAATTAGTCTTTCACGAAGTGTTCGTAACACCAACTGGGTCAAATTACCATTTTACCCCTAGGTTACCTAAATCCTTAAGTATTAGTGCTCTTCTAATGAACAACCTATTTACGATCCAACCATTAAAAAGAAACCCCTCTTGGGCCAGTTAGAGGGTAGGACCCTTTGTTCAAGTCCTGGAGACACCACTTAAGAGAACACTTATCTACTTACCTTAAAGACGGGAATGAGTGAACTCCATCTTGTATAATTATGCTTCTAGCTCCCCACTCGGTCTTGTCCCCAAGATGGTAGGCATATTGAATCGACAAACGGTCATTCTCACTCATACAAATCAATGGACAATCCCTTATGAACAAGAGTTCACAATATACTCAAGATTAAGACTAAGTTGTCTAGGTTATCCTATTGAAATAGAAACCTAACTAGTCAACGGAGTTACATATAGTGATTACTATTTCATGGTCTGGTGTTATGCAAACTCATTGCATAGGATACCCCCACTCACATATCACCTACACGAACGGGTTAGATCATTGCGTTTGTATCAAATACAAAGTGGGTCGTATCCATAGTGTCACTAAGATAAGGTATGTTACTAGGATAAGGTACCCAATCTTATCCCTATACTATAGACCCTTTAAACTGTATCTTGAACATTGATCTCCGTATGTCTCCACATACAGTTCAAGACTCATAAAACAGCTTAGGATATCAATTTATTGGATTTAGGGTTATTAAGACAAAACAAACAAAAACACTCAATAAAGCTTATTAAAGTAACACATCAATAACTCTTTATTAATGATTTAATGACGATCAAATAATTACATTTACAATCTACGAGTTTTAGGGCATAAAACCCCAAGCTCATCCATAAACATAATAATACAAATTAATGAATCAAGTAATTTTTAGTAAAATAATTTTTCTACAAATAGTTAATATCAAACTCCTTACATAATCTCAATGACACTATGATGAAGTTGATAATATTTTACAATGGAACTAAATACAAAGAGGTTAATAACCAAAGTTGGTAAAAATTTTACAAATAAAATATGTATAACAAGTGTTACCACAAGTACTTTGCAACAAGTTTTACCACTAACCCAACAAACATTTACAAATAGTTCAAACCACTCTCAATTAATCCAAAACTACAAACAATGAATTTTCAAAGGTTATAAATTAATTCACAACATTAAGAAAAAGTTCAAAATGATCTAAATGAAGCTTTAACACCTAAAATTCATCATAACCAAGAACTTGGGTCCTGTGAGTTCGAATGAGTTCGATATTATCCTAGGGCTACAAAAAAATAGTTTTAAAGGTTAGAAGCAATAATATAACATTAAAAGAGTTTTAAAAATGATTTTAAAGTAGTTTAAAGTAGACTCTCAAGGTGACCCTAAAAAACTTTAGTCGTAAGAGCCTTTGTAAATGGATCAACAACATTGTGCTCCGAAGCAATCTGCGTGACGATCACATCTCCTCGTTGCACAATCTCCCATATCAAATGATACTTGCACTCGATATGCTTCCCTCGCTTGTGGCTTCTAGGTTCCTTAAAATTTGTCACAACACCACCACTATCTTAATAAAGAGTGATGGGCATTGACATGTTAGGAATAACTTTCAAGTCTGTCAAAAACTTCACAAGTTAGACAAACTTCTTAGTAGCTTCACAAGTAGGTACATACTCTGCTTGCATGGTAGAGTCAGCAATGCAACCTTGCTTTGTGCTACGCCAGACTATAGCCCCTTCATTAAGAGTAAACATTGATCCTATGTAGATTTTCTAGAATCCCTATCAATCTGAGAATCAGAATCTATGTATCCCATAAGGATCAAATCCTTGGCCCTATACACAAGCATGTAGTCCCCCTTTTCCCAAAGATACTTAAAGATGGTTTTTACTACAGTCTAGTGATCAAATCTTAGATTGGACTGATATCTACTGACAATCCCAATTACATAGCACATGTCAGCCCTTATACACAACATGACATACACTAAACAACATGACATACACTAAGCTGCTCACAACCGATGCATAGAGAATCTGGCTCATTTTCTTAACCTCTTAAGAAGTCTAAGGACATTGTTCCTTAGACAATACAATTCCATGGCAATAAGCCCTTCTTGAAATTGTGCATCGAATATCTAACAAGCATCTTGTCAATATATGATGCTCTGGTCAAAACCATAAGACTTGATTGCAGTATCAAATCTTATATACAAGATTGAAATGCTTGTTTCAATCCATAAATGGATCAATTAAGCTTGCAAACCATTTGCTCTTGACCATGTTGAATAAATCCTTCGGGTTGTTTCATATAAATGGTCTCTTTAAGATTACCATTCAAAAAGGCAGTCTTGACGTCCATTTGTCATATTTCGTATGTTGGGACTGGTGTGTCCTAAATCTCTTGGGTCTTCTAGTTTTGTAAATTGTAAATACATTTTATTTATTGAATAAAATAAGAAGTTATTTTATTTGTCTTATGCATTAACTCAATTCAATAAACAAAGATTCTATGGTTATTTTATGTAAACTTAAACATGTATATGGTTGACATACAAGGTTGGATCATGTTTAAGTAATAACCAAAAGGTTTATAATATAGGAATAAGGTTGGGTGCCTTATTCTAGTAACATTACGAATACAACCCACTTTGTAATTGTTACAAGGAGTTGTAAAGTGTTACAAACGATTTGATCCTAATTATTCATGTGGAGACATGTGAGTGGGGGTATCTTATGAAAAGAGTTTGTATAAGACCAGACTGCGAAATATTCAATTTCTCTTTGTACGCCGTTAATTGTAGAAATTAACATTTCATACGATGACTATAGGTAATTTGACTTGAATCTTGAGTGAGTTATGAACTCATGTCTATATAGGCAATTCTTTGATTTGTATGGATGAGAGTGACTAGATCGCCAACTCAACAAGCCTACCATTTTTGGGATTTGTCTGATTAGGGAGTTGGGAACATATCTTCACAAGATGGAATTCACTCTTTCCCGTGTTTAGGGTAAGTAGATTAATTACTCCCTTAAGGGTTGATTCTGAGTCTTGAACAATGAGATCCCACCCTCTCACTAGCCCAAAAGGGGTTAGTTTATAGTTGGATTATAAACAATTTGTTCATTAGAGGGATCATTGGTACTTAAAGAGTTAAATATAACTATAGGGGTAAAATGGTAATTTGACCCATCTGTAGTTATGAGTAATTTGTGACTTTCGTGACATAGAAATATATCTATAGTGCGAAGAATGCAACTCTAAGTCTTTAGTGGAATGACCTACAGTTAATGAATATTGATTAATCTAAGTAAAGAGTTTAATTGATTAATCTCATATCATTGGAGTTTCTAACTATAGGTCCATAAGATCCCCCTTGCCAGCTCATAAAGGATTTGTATAAGAATCAAACATTTTGGTTTAATTTGAAATGTTCAAATTAATAAGGGAATTAATTGTATGTGATACAATTAGCATAATGTATATAGTTAAATTATAATATAAAGTTTATTTTGAATGAGATTCAAAATTTATACTTTATATTATAAGAGAGATGAATATTTAAATAAGATTTAAATATTAATTATATGAATGCTTTTAAAATATATACATATTAATTATATGAATGAGATTTATATAAAACCTATAGGTTAAAATTAATATGAATGATATTCATATTAAAACTATCGGTTATGTGAGAGAAGGTTAATTGAATATAATTCAAATTCAAATTAATATATGAGCTATTTAATATTAACTAATTAATCAATTAATTAATTGTTAACTAACTAATTAATTTTATTTAATTATATTTATTAAATATGATTTAGTATATCATAATTAAATTTATTATTATTATTACTGTTGTTGTTATATTGAATAACTCCCATGTATTGGGGAGTTATTCTATTCCCTCTCTCTCACACTAACAATTTACGTAAAAGAAAAAGGGGGAAAGGGGGGAATTACATAGAGATCTCACATTTTATAGAAAAGTTCTGTAGATCTCCCACCCTCTCCAACTTTCCCATATTCACAGAAATCTTTCTCCCTCACCAAAGTAATAGAGAGTCCACAAAACTCCTCTATTGATTCTTCCTAGAGAATGGTGAGATAGCCATTGTGGTGGTGTTCCAAAGAACAAGAAGAATTCAGTGTTTTCGTTGGAGAATTTTCGGTTCGTGATTCGTAGAAGAAGTTTCCCACAACGAAGGCAGTCTTCAAAGGTAGGAAACATCGGTTCCTCTTAATCTTCTCCTAAGCATGCTAATTATATAGTTGTTTATCCTTATGCATGTTTTTTGTATTTTCCTTTTCTTAAAACAAATTTAGTGGCACAAGACGATTATTCGCTTTCACTAGGAATTCGATTTCTTTATCATAGCCATAATATGTGGCAATGGACAAGAGGATATGGATAGACTTAAGCATGGTAACAAGTGAGAAAGTTTCTTTATAGTCCACTCCCTCAACCTGGGTATAACCCTTTGCCACAAGTTTCGCCTTAAAGGTTTGCACCTTTCCATCTACACCTCTTTTCCCCTTGTAGATCTATTTGCAACCTACAGGTTTTACCCCTTCGAGTTGATCTACAAGATCTCAGACTAAATTGACGTACATAGACTTCATTTCAATATCCATAGCTTTAACCCATTCATCCTTGTCCATATTATTGATTGTCTGGTTGGTCAATGGATCCTCAACTTCATCATCTGGTATGATGTCTTGAGTTTCGGTTAAACCCAAATAACGAGTAGGTGGGTTTATAACCCTCCCACTATGTTGACGCTCCCTCAACTCTTGAGGATATGCTTGATTTGATGAAGCACCATTGACAACTATTGTTGAGATTTTAGTAGTTTCATTGAAAAGCTCATTTAACATGATTTTACTGTCACACTCTCTCCCGAACTACCCTCCTATAGCCGAGATGGAGCGTGAGGACAGCAGTCATCAACCCTATTATCGACTTCTACTGTCAAACTTACTTTAAGCCCGTTTGACCACACCTCCTACAACGACAATACCTTTAACTTTTGACAAACCTCGACTTCGATTGGCAACGGGAACTGTCAAGCTACCTAGAAAATGAAAAACATATGAAAACATGAGCTGAACGCCCAATGAGTGACTAGTTTTGTAAAATTATCTTTAGTTCAATAGCAGGCATGTTATCATCATTATATCACAAAACTTAATTCAAATCATCGTTTCAATAAAATCATACTCTGCAACTGCTTAATCAAATCACATGATTACATACTTGAGTAATTGTACATGAAATCAGTTTGTTCTCAAAACTTTCCCTTAGTCAGGGCGGAGCCAGACTCAACGCACCCGACGTCGAAAACATCCTTAGTTGAGGCGGAGTAAAACTCAATGCACTCAATGTCGATAATAACCTTAGTTGGGGTGGAGCAAGACTCAACACACCCAACGTCACAACCTCTATGTGCACATAGGAATATGGCGGGTTGCCAATGTACCTTCTCATGTCCCTCAATACAAGGTCCTGGGGAAAGTCACGTGCTTTCTCAAGTCCATCAGTACTGAGCCTCCTCTTAAACATTTTCCTTTAAAGAAGCAACACTTTATACAAATAAAACGTAAGCAAATCATTCTTAAGAACACAGAGTAACTATTATATCAGTAACATTTTATAAATGTACTTTTCAATAACTTTAAGAACATAAAGTATGCTTCCTAAATCATTTGAACATAAAATCGCATTCCATTGGAAAACCGAACTAACATATACAACAAAATTGATTTAAAGTAAGAAAAGTGTCACTCACAGAACTCTTTAAGGATAGTTTCTCCTCTATCCGCTATTTCCTATTTTCCGAGCTTCTTGGACGCAGCGTCCAAATTCTGAAATGCAAGGCTTTTTATTCCTTTGGTAGCTTGGATGGTCACAATCTTACCCTTGGGCGCAAGGTTGATAGCTAATGCAAGGTGTATCCCAACTCTTCCTTACTTCTCTTTTCGGATGCGTCGACCGTGCAAGGTCCAATTTGGACGCATCATTCACCTTGAAACTTAGACTTAAGGCTGACCCTTTTAGGCGCAAGACAATTTATTTAACCCAAGAGATAGTTAAGTTGTCAAGTATGTCTTCTCTTGATCGCAGACTTCTACTACGGACGTAAGGGTTCCTTCTTTCTGCCTTCTCTCTCTCCTTTCTCTTAAGATCTCTTTCTTCGGCATCATCCCTCACTTCTTTTCTCTCAAGGTCCTTCTTATAGCTTTGTAGTAGAGAATTGATCTACTACTCCTCCCTCTTTGCCATTTGCTTGCCACATGTCAAGCTGCATGTTTAACCAATCATGCATTTATCCAAGCGTCACCTTGCATGAAATGCTTAACATACTTTCTAACACCTCCTGCTTATAAGGTGTCAAGTTTATATGAAGCCACTTAGCCTTATAAGCTTATCTTATACGTCTAACATATTCCAATATACAACTTTTCATTTAATCATACTGCCTTTATGCATTCACCAACTTTCCTTTACCCTCCGCCATAATACCTTTGAAACCATTTCTTCACCGTATCTTGCTAGGCGTCAGTGTGCCAAATGCTTACTACTATGCGTTTGTACCTTACCGCATCGTACCATGCGTCCAACTTCCTACCCCTTTCAACTTCTTGAATTATAATCTATGCATTTACCCGAAACCAAAATTATATTTCCATTTACCATGAAATTTAGCTCCTTAACGCATAGCTGATAGTCACCCCTCAACACACAGCAACCCTTCGTTTGTAGTTGCCTTAAACATTCGGTCTTTGGGCACATACTTCTTTATCAACACCAAAATCCTTACTAATGCCTAATAAATCTTTCAACGCATGCTATTCACACCTCAAGGTTCTTTGGTTTCTCTTTTCTTTCTAGCTTAACACTCTTCAAAGCTAATCCCATAACCTGTTAGTTTCCAAGACTAAGTGTGAGCCATGCGTTTCCTCTTTTTCTTGATTCTTGTTCCCTTTTTCAAAATTCAATATAAAATTCTCTCTAAATTAAGGTACCACACTTTAGCGCTTTACCATCCATGCATTAACCGGACTGTGCTCAATAATATATCTAAATTTTAACTAATCTCCAAACTATGTTTTCAATCTTTCATTCTCACTCTTAGTGGAATATCCGTTGTTTTCCTAATATCAGGCGTTCAACTAGTCTTACTTCTTTTCTTACTTATTCTCTTACTAGCCATCTTAAGAATTCTGAGTTAGGGTCTTACATTTACTGCGCTCCCTCATGTATTCTTCAAAAAATGTAGCATTTGTCGATACAAATACTTTATTTTGTTTTGGATGATAGAAGAGACGACCTCTCGTTTCCTTGGGGTAGCTTATAAATAGGTAAACTTTTGAATGAGGTTCCAATTTATTTGGATTTGTCTCAAGCACATGTGTTGGACGCTCTAGCTTTTTCCTAGGATTTTCTATATTTTCTTCCGTTTTTCGCCCGATTTTAGCTTGGTTTTGGTTCTTTTGGCCTTTGACACTCAATTTCACCAATATCACCTGAATAACCACTAGCAAACACATTAAATCCAATAAAAACATTCCTAATTCAAAGACAAGAACAGCACTTTTTAGGTGCTTTTCAAATTCCACAACTTTTTTTCTTTTTAATTACGTGCCAGATGTGGGGCTAAAGTGTCTTTTTTTTTTCCTTCTAATTTTTTTCTTTTTTTTTTTTTATAAAAAAACTTGTATCAATACTTTTGAAACTACTTACTTAAGGGTATAGAAGACCTGTAACGCCCCACACTATCAAATAAGGCTAATTTTGGTTTGAACGTTGCCATTACATTTCTTTCGACCTATTAATTTTTGAATTAATGGAATTCCTTAATCGTCCATTTTAATTTGTAAAATTTGAATTTTAAGTTAGCTTTTTAAGCTTAGAATTAAATAAGAATCTTAAATTATAATTTGATTTCCTTTTATTTTGTGGGTGACTTGCTTTTAAAAGGAAAAGAAGAAAAGAAAAAAGAACCACACACAAAACCCCCAGCTTTTCCCTCATTTTATCTTTTTTTTCTCTCTCTCTCCCCTCCTCACCCTTCACGCGGTGCAACTCCCCTGTGCGACACTCCAGTATGACCAACCTTGGCAACGACGGACGGCTCGGCCAGGGAGCGATGTGTGACATGTTCGACAATGCGATGACGACAGTGGCGGGAATCTACCGCGAGCAGCTCTCCCCTGACGACTTGGGAACAAATTCTACTTTCCTGGCGTGTGGTAGCGTCGATAGCAAAGCACCCACACGTTTTGGTTAAGTTTCAGCGGCAACCCATGCGACGAAGCACTCTGACAGTAGTGTTTCGTCCTTTTTTACGAGGTTCAACACCTACCCATCCCTTTTCGACACTATATTTAATATGCTTATTACTTAATGGCTCCAAATCTATAGAATTTGGCGCATTTGGACATCAACCTACGAGAATTCATATCGTTTTGGGTTGCAGCTGGTTTAACACTCTAAATTTCTTTTCGAACTAGATTAAGGTTACTTAGGCAAGTCTTTAATGCTTGGAAGCATATAGATATGGCATAGATTCGAAACTGTTCGAACACTTTGCGGCAAGAGAACCAGCCTATTGGTGAGTTTTAGATGTTATAGACTTTTTAGATTCGTTCGACATCGTTTTAAATGCTGGAATTTAACAATAATTTATGGGTATTCTTTAATTGTATTTTGTTTGGATTCAAAGCATTCAGACCGAGGTTTTAGGGCACTTTGGGAATTTTTGGATTAGTTAGAAGCACTTAGGTAAGTAGAATTCCACCGGTTGGGTTTGTTTGCTTGTTTGCAAGCATGTGCATGATTTATTTACATATTGCATAAGTATGATTCTTGTGGATATAAACTTGTGAATTGTTCTGAGATGATTGGATCTGCATGAATGCTCCTTGTGTTGATTTTAATATGTGAGACACACTGAGATAATATGATGTGGCTTCAGTGATAATATTATGTTGTAGAGTTGCTTGAGCACAAGTATATTTAACATGTGGTTTCTGTGAAGTATGTTTAACTATGTGGTTTGACATAAAGTATGTGGTTGTTCGTAAAGTATGTTTAGTAGGTGGGTTTTCGTAAAGTATGTTTAAGGGTACATAGAGGCCTTGGGTACAAAAGGTCAAGGGTCGTTGTGATGAGTTCTATGACAAGTATTGAGGCCTTGGGTACAAAGGGTCAAGGGTTGATGTATAGTTCGGTGCCTTGGTTAAAAATGGTCAAGGGTCGTGCACTTAAAAAGTCTGATTAGAAATTTATATTAGTCTCATATATGATGATGTAATTCATGAGTTTAGCTTGATGTCTTTGACCTTACTGTTGTTGTGTATTCTTGCATTATGTTGTTTGGTGGCCCTTCAAGTGGGAGGCTT
Organism: Citrullus colocynthis; assembly: GCA_031780015.1. NCBI lineage: Eukaryota > Viridiplantae > Streptophyta > Magnoliopsida > Cucurbitales > Cucurbitaceae > Citrullus > Citrullus colocynthis. The sequence continues at coordinate 240,129 of QLSR01000206.1, forward strand.
ACCAGTGCAAGTGTGTATTGACCCCCCACCAGAATTTATAGGTGATGACAGGTTGTACGATATTGGTGATGATGAGGAAGAAGCTTGAGAAAGATGAGTAGTTAGACTACTGCAATTTTTTTTTTCAAGAAGTTTATTTATTTTGAAACTTTTAATAAAGGAACCTTACTTTAAATTGAAGGGACCTTAGTTTCCTTTGAGTTGGAAATAAGTTTAAGTTTATTAGAATGTTGAACTTTGACGTAGTTGAGTTTGCTGGTTTTAAGAGGTTGTGGAATATGAATAATTTGGTGTTTTTGAGTTTTGATCCATTTCTAAAAGCTTGGATGATTCTATTGGGAAGTAGCTAAAGTTAAATGTTATTGAGAGTGTCTCTTTTTAAAACAGGTTAAAGAAAAAATTGTTATGCTGTCGAAATTTTTCTAAGACAAAAGAGTTATTAAAGTTAGTTATAGGTTAAATATGGTAATGTCCCTAGTTTATTTTAGAAATTGGGGCTGTCACAAGAATCGTTCAAAATTGACTTGAAATGGGTGTGATAGTAACTTGGAACAATGTGACAAAAGACAATATTTAAGTCCCAAATTGTAGGTTATCACCAAATCATTCAAAAATTCGAACTCTCATCTAACATTTTAACGAATTTTCTATCCCACAATGATCTTGAATTAATTATTTTTTAAAGACTAGTTGGAACTACATGCATTGCAGATATTTCATAACATTGAAAATGAAATGTACATGTATAAGTTGAAATAAGAGTTTTATAAATATAAAATACAATAAAATAAATTTGAGTATTTGGTGGGTGAAGAATTGAAGAGAAGCATCAAAGGATGTCATCCAAAAAATTTTGAATTTTTTTAAAAAACAAAAAAAGAAGATAGAGAACAAACAAACTAATAATATTTGCATTTATAATAAGAAAAGTTAAAAACATTTGTCTAATAGATTTATGACTACTATTCAATTTCCATTAGTGAAAAAAAAAAGACTATTTTCTTTGAGAGGCTATTCAATCTAAATTCAATCTAAACAAAATTAAATCTCAATCTCAATTTCATACAAAAGAATAAAAAAATTATTTAAATAAATATAAATATAAAGAATACTGTCTTTCACATTTGTTTTCCTCCTCCTCTACCTAGTTTATGCTACACTTGATAAAAAGAAAGAAACACACGAAGTTAGAAGTTTAGTGAAGAACGGTAGAAAAAGTAGTTTAAAGGTGTGGAAAAAAAATGTAAAAAATAAACATACATAGAGACTGATGCAGCATAAATATAAGAAAATTATGAGTGAAAGTCTACTTATAGAGATAGAAAAAAAAAAAAAATAATAAATAAATAAAAAAGAAAGCTAAGAAATATACCTTCAACAGAATTCCAATGCGTGGATCGTGTAAATATCTCAAATAAAATAAAAATGGCAAGGAGCTGTAAAAGGAAGAAAAAGATATTTTACAAAATTGTGAGTGTAATTTAGTCCATTTACATAAAAAATTTAGATTCAAAGTTTAATTCGATTTAACCTACTATTATCAATAATGTGAGAATCCTAAAAATTAGGGTCGTTTTTTTTTTTTTAAATTTAATTTAACACGTGAATGCCAAAAAAAAAAAAAAAAATAGGGATTTTTTTTAACGTAGACAAAAAAAAAAGAAATTTTTATTTAATAATATAAATGTAAAATTACCTAAGATATCCCTATATAACTAAAGGAAAAATCAAAAGTTTCTCCCCAGCCTATTTTAGATAGTATAAATTTGAGATATTTAATAAAAGTTATAATTAGAGATATTCATGGGTTGACTTTCTATCTTCGTCCTTGCCTCCCATTCACTCCCTATAAAAAAATTTGTTAATTTTTGCGAGGATCTGGAGATTCTCAAAATTTCTAGCGCTTAGGTTTATGTTAGGAATTAATGTTTGTTTAGTTTTTTGAAAATTACATAAATTATATTCGAAGTCAATTCTAGTTATATATATAGTCTTTTTTTAAAACAAAAAATTAAATGGCTAATTTCAGAAGAATGCTCATTTAAAGAGATATTTCTTAAGCTGGCTAGTATATACAAGATAATTAACTTATTAAATTATCAACATATAGTTCAAACATTGAACCTTATGATTCAAACATATAAAAATAATATAAGTATTTAAATGATGCAATTCAAAATTTAAATATTATGAACGTATATTTACAATAAAAATATATAAAAATAGGTAATTAGAGTGAGGACAAAGAATGCGATGAAGCAATTGCGGGGACGAAGACGAAGATTACACTATCATTGTTTATTTTGCAAGAATTGTTTTCTTTTCCACTCCTTCCGCCATTATTCACCAAAACAAAATTCCTCCCTTTACTGGGGGTGGGTCTAGCCAGCCCCATTTCTCTCATAAAATGGACATCTCTAAAGATAGTATCACAAAATTTGAAATAATATGGTTATTTTTTCTAAAAAAATAGGGTGCTAATTCAAGAACTTTTAGATTGATATTAAAAAGAATCATACTTTTAATATTTGCAGTCAATCAACTCATTATTGTCCTACAAACATTAATGTGCAATGTAATTATTATAGATTAGCCCATCCATCAAGTCAGTGAAACGAAAAGAAATTAAGAATGCTAAAATACCATTTTTTCATGTATTTGCCATATATTTTCAATTGTTGTTATATTTTTAAGAAGTCTTAAATTTAGTATATCTTCACCAAAAAAAAAAATCTTAAATTTAACTATTAAAAATTATTCATTATATTAAATTTGTTTAAATAATTGTAATAATAAATATTAGGTAAAAAATTATGTAGATATATTTCTACTAGGTAACAAAACACTTATTTTGTAAAACATAGCTTGATTGTTATATGAATGTGTTTGTAACCCTTTTTTCTTGGAAAAACATAACCCAGTTGTCACATTACTAGGTGACATGATATTAAAATTTTTTAATCCATCAACCTAAGCTTTTGGGTTAATTAATGATTTAAAATGATACAAGTGGTATATGGAGAGGCCATATATTCAAATCCATGCAACATTATTTCCTCTTCAATTAATATTAATTTCCTACATCAACTTAAGCTTTTAGATAGTGAAGGAGTTCTCTTTGAACCTACTATTTTTTTATTTAAGGATAAATAATAAATTAATTGATAATTGATTTTAGGGTTAAATTTTCAAATATAGAAAAATGAACTAAAATATTTACAAATATAGCAAAATTTACCATTTATATGGGATAGACTATTATCAGTGTCTATTCATAAATAAAAATAGTTTTCTATCATATAAATTTCTATCAAATAGACAAAGATAAATAGTCTATACGAATAGTAGATGATAATATTTTGCTATTATTTATAAATATTTAAAAAAAAAAAAAAAAGAGGGGTTGGACTCGGGGACCTACCTTGGGAACCCATGTTTGCAAAGTCGTCTGTATCTCTCTGGTTCTCCTCCAGTTGAGTTGCGACCTACTCTACTTTCCCGGTCTCTCCTCTGACAGACACTCACTCTCAAACCTCTCTCTGGCCGTCAATGGCGGCTTCAGTTCCCTCCAAGGGATCAACCCTAAGGGACGCATTTGGAAATGTTCTTTCGTTCTTCATTCTCATCTTGATCGGCGTCCTCGCATTCTCAATTCGCCTTTTCTCTGTAAGCTTTTTCGATCTCTTATTCTCTTCCCTTCCTGATCTGACGCTCTCTTCATTTTTCATCACGAATTATCAAAAAGCTGAGCAAGTAACCATGGTTTGGATTAAGGATCCTCGTTTCTCCCGCTCCTTGTAAATTATTGTTGAAATGCTGCATCTGTCTCTTTGGGGTATACTACACCAGGAGAATTAGTTCATAGAGGAGTCCAGAGTCTGTTTTTCGGTTGACTTTTTTAACATGTGTATTAATATGAACGTTTAGTCACATTGTTTTGTCCAATGATTTGCAGGTGATAAAGTATGAGAGTGTTATTCACGAATTCGATCCTTATTTCAATTACAGAGTTACCCAGGTTTGATTTCTGACGAAGACTTTTTCATTTTTAAGCTTATACGGAATTCTTATAATGCAAGGCTGGGGGTTGCGGGCATAGCATGTTAGCTTTGCTCGATAATCTTACATGCCAACCTCTCCAAATTAACATCCACTGCTGCACCGGAAGATGATTTATGTGTTTTCTTTTTCAGTATCTTTCAAAGATGGGAATTTATGAATTTTGGAACTGGTTTGATGATCGGACCTGGTAAGTTTTTAGTTGTTGGGCAGCAAATTCTCAGAGCTCAGTCTTCCTGCCTTGGAGTTCCGTTTCTTTTACCCTAACAGCTGTAAAGTGGTTTTGTATGTTTATGTTCTTTAGGTATCCTCTGGGACGAGTAATTGGTGGAACTGTTTATCCCGGTCTCACATTAACTGCAGGCACATTATGGCGGTGTGTATTTGAGAACTTATATTGATTGATTCCTTACGGATGCCTCTTCTTAACGGGGTGGAAGAAATTGATAATCCTTCTATTAGTGCCCTATACTGACTAATGTTTTCTTTATTGCTTTCTGCTAGGGTATTAAATGCCTTGAACATTCCTTTGTCTGTGGAAACTGTCTGTGTATTCACTGCACCCGTATTCTCTGCTTTTGCTTCATGGGCAACTTACCTGTTAACAAAGGTTTGGGTTCCTGCAACCATATTTTCTGAACGTTTGTGCTCTCTGATTAGTCAAAATAATCCCTTGGTGCTATTTTTCAGGAAGTTAAAGGTCCTGGTGCTGGACTGACAGCTGCTGCTCTTTTGGCCATGGTATTTACACATCGCTGCTTATTTGTAAAACTATGAATCTCACATGTAAACCTCTTCTTAATCGCCACTATCATCGCAATAACGTCAAACACCAACCTTTGGACATTTCCCTATTTTCTATAACTATAGTCATTTAAACTTCTATTCATTTATTTGCCACACCCAATCAGATAATGGTAGTGGCCTTAGGTTCAGCATGCTGAGTGTTGAGAGTGAAGTGTTTCTTATGAAATGGTCACTCCTCATTGCTAATAAACCATACCCCCATAAAGTTTGATCCACGTCCAATTTCTGTCATTCTATTTTTAATGAAACAGTCAATATATCTTGTATTTGTCGTGTTGCTTTTGTTTGAACCAAGTCCCAATGTAAATCTCAAAGCTCTTCCAAAGCTCTTCCATGCATAGAGGCTGGTGGACCAAAATGCATCTCCAGATCATGTTTGTCTACTAAGAATTGTGTGCTTGTTTGAAACTTCCCAATGTATGTATGTGAATATTCACAGTTTAGTTATTGCTTCATTTTTTTTCAGGTTCCATCATATATATCGCGATCTGTGGCTGGCAGCTATGACAATGAAGCTGTAGCTATATTTGCTCTGATCTTCACTTTCTATCTTTATTTAAAGGTCATATTTTGTTAGATGAGAAAAATGTAAATTTGTCAAGGATAGGGGCATGGGGCATGCTTAGTTTAATTGTGCTCAAATATTGTTACTAAAGGAGTTGCTTTTTTGTAGTCAGATTGAGTTACTGGTCAATGGATTTATCTGTATGATGCTTAATTTTGTATACCATAATCTTAGTATTTTATTTTTTGAGTACAACATTTATGGGGATGGGTGATTGAACCTCCCACCTTTAGGATGGAAGGTCATGTCAAATACCGCTGAGTTAAGCTCGCTTTGGTATATACCATAATCTTATTATTATTATCATAATTATTATTTTAATAGGAAGCAAAGTTTCATTGATGCACGAGGCTTACATTGTTTTATTGTGTTCTACTTAATCATACACTAAATTGGTTACATATGAAATGCAGACATTGAATACAGGATCCCTTTTCTATGCCACTTTAAATGCCCTTGCATATTTCTACATGGTAAGATTTGTATTCCGGTTCTGTTGATTCCTTTATTTGTGCTTCACCATTTTATAATTGTATTCTTGTTTATCCTTTTTGCATCAATGCGTTTCATGTTTGTCTTTTCTGCTTCTTCTATTTATATTTATATATTTCTTCATGTTCCTCTCCCTCCAGGTTTGCTCTTGGGGAGGTTACACATTCATTATTAATCTTATTCCGATGCATGCACTTCTGTGCGTTGTAACTGGACGCTATTCTTCTCGATTGTACATTGCATATGCTCCTTTTGTAAGTGTCGATTGACTTAACTTGGATTGTCTTTTCCTGATGAAAATTTTTATTTGAAGAGATTGGATCAATATCTAAAAATGCAAAAACATAAAACCTTGTAAAAATTTAACCTTCGTGCATGATTCATTAGCTCAGCCTGAAATAATGGATTTCATGATTCAGGTTGTCTTGGGAACACTATTGGCTGCACTGGTACCAGTTGTTGGATTTAATGCAGTGATGACATCAGAGCATTTTGCATCATTTTTGGTTAGTATTGTTGCTGGTACTTTGATAAATGATGCTATTAATTATTTTTGGCAATTTCTCTTGTTAATGCTCAACTTTGATTTTTTGATATTGCCTTTAGCTTAGTTGCATGACTGAAGGATTCAATTGCACTTTGCTCTTTTTTCTTTTGTTATTGCTGGTGGACATTAATTTGTGGAACCTTTAAACAAGATGATTTATGGCTATTTGTGTTGAAGTTTATTTGTTTGTTTGTTGTTTGTTTTTTTCCCCTTCCATTCGTCTTAATATTTTATAAGTCTGTAATAATGTGAGCAATAGTTTAGTCTTTTCAATTTGTTTTGTTGATGACTTGTTTCCTTTTCGTTCCCGGTTTTGTTTTCAGGTTTTCATCATTATCCATGTGGTGGCTCTTGTTTATTATATCAAAGGAACTCTCTCCCAGAAAATGTTTAAAGTAGCTGTCACTCTCGTAGTATCTATTGGGCTGTAAGCTTTCTACGCACCCCCCCTACCCCACCCACCCAGTCCCCAAAGAAAAATAAGCTCCCAAAAGACCACTGCTGAGGGTGTTGCAGGAGGATTTTGTAATTGACCTCCATTTTTTTTTATTCTTCAGGGCAGTTTGCTGTGCAGTCATTGCGGTTCTTATAGCTCTGGTTGCTTCAAGCCCAACCAAGGGGTGGAGTGGGCGTAGTTTGAGTCTTCTAGATCCGTAAGAAACCAGCTCACAGAATCATGTTTTTATTTAAGTTTTTAATGAATTTTCTGATAGTTGAATGGATCATATGTGATAGTGATGTAGCTGAGATTTGATCATTTATAAAGAGAAAAAAAAATTGTGCAAATTCATACTCTGATTTCTTGGCTATCATTCTTCTAACAACATAGTTGATCCTGCGTAACTTCATTTATTGTTTTTGTCTTCGTCTATCCTTGAGTTATTGGGGTTTTGTCTTTGTCTATCCTTGAGTTATTGAGATGTGAAACGTGAATTGTGCACTTATATTCCACTTTTAACATGTCAACACTTCAAAATTATTCCTTTTATTTTTCTCCCCTTCCTTTTTGGAAGTAACTTTAGGAAAAAAGATTATCTGTGATATTGTTGGCACAAGGGGGGTGTTTCTTACAGCCTACATGAATGATGTAATATTTTAATCTTTATTTCCTGAGACACTCCAAATTTATTTTATTTTGCTCCAATTGAACAGAACTTATGCAAGCAAGTACATACCAATAATTGCTAGTGTTAGTGAGCATCAACCACCTACTTGGCCTTCTTACTTTATGGACATCAACGTTTTGGCATTCCTGGTTCCAGCCGGTATTATTGTATGTATCTTTTTTTAGTGTACCTGTTCTTTTAATTTGTTTCAATCATCTGAAATCTTACGTAGTTAACCTTTGATAGGCATGCTTTTCGCCATTATCTGATGCTAGCTCATTTGTAGTCCTCTACATTGCTACAGCAGTGTACTTCTCTGGAGTTATGGTGAGAACCATTTTCTAGCATCCAAATTAAAAGTTTAATCATTTATGTACGTAATCTACCTTTTAACATTTATGTATTTGAATGATACTACAGGTGCGTCTTATGCTTGTACTTGCCCCAGCAGCATGCATTATGTCTGGAATTGCACTTTCTCAAGCCTTTGAAGTTTTTACTCGGTCTATTAAGTTTCAGATGCCTGGTGAAGCGCCAGATGCACAAGAAGTAAATTTTATTCCCATGATGTTGTTTATATCTATGTTTTGTTCTTTCTTCTTCTTCTTCTTCTTCTTCTTCTGCTTAGAAGACCATTGAAATGGTACTAATACTGATTCTTGGGTTGGACAATTAAGGTGGGAGAAATGATCTCTGATGGTGTTGTAATACAACATGATGTGGTTAAGGCTGAAAAAAGTGAAGATACAGTTAAAGAACGGCCCTCAAAAAAGAATAGAAAAAAGGAAAAGGAACCAGTTGAAAAGCCTTCTGTCAAGTCACAAATTCGTAAAAGGCTGCTAGTTTTACCTTTTGCAACATCTATTATTGCTCTTTTCTTGCTTGTTTTGCTGGGCGCCTTTTATGTGGTAAGTTGAGCATATCTTTCTTCTTTATTATAGGTGCCTTATCATTCCTATCCTGACGTTAATGGTAGCAATGCTGTTTTGTTCCAAAAATGATAGAATAAAAATGAGAGCAGTGCTGATTGATGCTGGCTATTAAGTCTAAATTATGTCCAATTTTTGGATTATATTGATAACTTTCTTTGATGGCCTAAGTGAGTTAATTCTATCTCCAAGAATTTTATAAGAATTAATAGAACTTGAAAGGTATAATGAACTTGAAATAAAGAAAGGAACAGGTGGTATAGGCTTCATGGGTGAAAAATTATATGTGAAATAGGAAATAGTTGTTGGTTGCAACTGAAAAAGGAAAATTGATTGGTTTTTTGTTGGTTGGTGGTCGTTTATTGGGGTGTTTTTTTT